>JYDV01000137.1:9208-110643 GCA_001447645.1 Trichinella pseudospiralis
GGCGTCGTTCTTCGGGTCCCACGTCCCCAGAGAGCCGACGACGATGGCGTCGAACGTCACGGAGTATCCTTGCAGCCGGTACGCAAGGATCTCCTTTTCGTAGTGCGCCCACTTCCTGATTCGAGCGTCGACGAAGGCCGCGGCAGTATTTTCAAACACAATTGCAACATCAAGTAAAATAACTGACCGCGCTTCTTCGTCGACTACTACGAGATCAGGCCGCTTGTTCGACCCAATCTCTGGTAGAGCCCGGTTTACCCGGAGATTGGGGAACCGCCTGCGCATGACGGTCTCCAGGCGTCCCTGGACCGCGTCATGGCGGGCTTGGTAAGCGGGGGCGCTGAACTGTCGGCAGTGCTGCAAGATGTGCGGCAGGGTCTCTCGGTCGTATCCGCACCGCCGACAGCTCTGGTACGAACGCTTAGAGGATCTCGCCCGGCAAGGTAGCAAATCCAGGCGAGCGGGCAATGCAAAGCGCAGTGCGGCGAAGCTGGTGTACCTCCCGGTCGTGATGAAACGGGAAGAAGACCGGTCGAGTACAACACAGCTCGCGGTTTTCCCTTGGCGCTTGCATTGGAGCCAGGCGTCCAGATGGCGAGTTTGGATCGCCCCCCCTAAAACGTTCATAACTTTGTTTTTCCTCGACGGGCTGAGAACTGAGACCGTCTGACCGAGGCTATTCCGGATGATGAAAGAGGTCTCAGTCTCGCCGACGAGGAAGTATGAATCAACGCCGGCTACCTTTGTCAGGTACGCCATCTGCTTGCGTGCGTCCATCCACAAGCATGTCGGGTAACCTGATCGATCTAGCGGCGTCGATCGTGCGGCGTTCATAAAAGTCGAAAGGTCGGCCGCCTCGACATCTTTCGATCTCTTCGCAAAGTACGCGGAAGCAACTGTTCGAAGCTGTCTGGCTGCCAGGGTCGAGACAACCTGACAGGGAGACCAGAGCATCTTGAGTGCTCGCGTAATCTTTGCGGTAGCGTATAGCTCGCGCAGGGAAGGCACGCCCAGACCACCGCATGATCTGGGGGCTCTGACAAAGTCAGTGGACGTCTCCACCGGAAGCTGGAAGCAGCGCTTCACCAGCCTCAAAATTGCGCGATCGTATTCACCGGCCGATTGTTTAACATTGTGAAATTTTGCAATCATTAGCTGGAACGTCAAACGTGGCAGCACGTATGTCCGGTACGCGNACCGTGCGCTCTTCTCGTCGCTTGCGCACATTCTTCTTCTTCTTTACCCGTAGTTTTCAGAGCCATTCTTCTTCTACCCGTATTAGTCGCCATTCCTCTACTCGTTTCGGCTCTGCATTCTTCATGGCGACTCTGTTCAACCGGCATACCCATTTTCTTCTTTTGCCCGCGCGTAACCATCCTCGTCTCCAGGTTCGTTGCGCTTGTACCCGTAATTCCATCCGGTGAGCGAGATCCACGCCGTCCATTCTTTTTCCACAATTTACTGCTTGATGGGGTCACTGGGGCAGCGAGAGTGACCTCATTTATTGGACGGCGGTGTTGCTTCAAGGCTGGTGTCTTTTTTTCGCACATTGTTGCTACCACCCGGCTGTCATCAACTCAAATTTTCTTACAAGCCGCTCTAACGTCTGAAATATATTTCCCCGAAGGGAAGCTTAGGCCGTTCCTGAATATAGTGCAATATCAGGACGACCCGCGGCAAATGGTGGTGCAAGCACGCTACCAAATGCCTATTTTTTCAAAAAATTATGCAAATTTCCACGGAATCCACTTGGGATTCATGCCAGAAATTAAGCTGACAAGAACAGATACTACACTTTGATCTTAGCTTTTTATAAAAGCCTTGAAGCGATGAGGTTCCATCCTCATGCATCCTCAGCTACGCCCCTGTAGCCTTAATTGGATGTTGGGTTTTGTTTGCTCACCCTAATTGCGATAATCGTTCATCTTTGTAAGTGTCCTATTCTTTGTTGTGTATTTTTGTCTTTCTTTTTTATATTGCACTTTTAATCAGTATATGGAATTTACTTATGTGGGATATGCAAAATAATGCATCCTGTGGTTGTCTATTTATTAGCTGTCAATAAGGTGCTGGTCAGGTTGTGTTTTAATGGGGCTACTTTTTTCTGAAAATGGTACTCATAATTTATTAATAAACTATTCGCAAGGTGTTTTTCATTTATGGTTTGTAATTTGGTTGGAAGTTTCAGTTTGGTGAATTGTGAGTTGTCAGTTGACAACTCGTTTGACATGTGTTAATGTTATAGAACTGCATTTACAGGAACATTATTTTCAATTCTTATGGTGGTCAGAAGAATTGAAAGTCACTAAGCATAATAGAGAAACCTGCACAAAAGAGGTGCAGTTAGAGTTTCACTCTGATCGTGTCACTGTATTTGCTATTTGACATGGCTAATTTATATTTCAATTACAATTTCCTGTGTAAAATTCCTGCAATGGTTGTTACAGTATGAAAATGTACATTACAAGGCATATTTGGCTTATTGCTATAGTTCAATAAAATTATAATAAAGTACCATTTTCTTTTGTTTCAATATTTAAAAAAATGCTCAATTTCAACAACAACAATCACTTCCACTTTGCAACCGTTTGCCTACAGTAAAAAGAAAATTAGGTTTTAATTTAAGAGTAAGGTTATGTATTGAAATAAAGTTTGTGTTTATTTTTTAAGCAGAAATATAGCCCAAAATTGAATATAATCAAATAATTATTTGTGATGGAAGTGCATATGACTGTCGTTTACTATCATATGTTAACTTGTTAAGTGTTAACTTTCGTACAGAAAATTATTTCGCACAATGCGCGACTAAATTTATTGACAATCGCAACTAAATTGATTTAAGTTTTAATTTTCATAACAAATAAAAAAACTATCAGTTCTACATTACTATTTGACAATTGCTGCAATTCCCAAAACAAAGAGGATAAGTATGTTGTAAACTTGCTTTTCAATAATTGAGCGGCATTCTGTATTATTGATTGACAACGTTAACTTACAATTACAGCGTATTGAAGCAGTTTTTTTATTTTAAAATATTTAACTTTGAACTTGAATTCAATGCAGTTCTTGTTCAGATAAATATAACTTTGGTTTCATTACATTGTTGAATATATAGATACGATTTTCATACTTTGTCACAAATGTTGTATATCTATATATATATATATATATATATTTATTTATTTATTTATTTATTTTCTTTGTTTCAGTGGAAATGTATACTTTGAACTTGGCCCGTTGCATTCCATCGCCTGCTTTGGTGAAGCGTTGTTTTTATATTTTCGCGCATTGCTTGTGAATGATATTTGTTCTGTCGTTTCAGATTATCCGTAGTGCCACTAGAATGAATTTCTCTACCGCAGCAGAAGCTACTTTGGAAATTACAGTTAACATTGCAATTGAATTGAACATTTTCATTTGTACATGTTGAACGTGTTTTTAAGCCTTTCAAAACGCACAAGCTCGACAGCGCTCCTGCACAGCAAGTGACAATTACTAGAGATGAAGCGATGCAATATTTGCGAGAAATGTTGCTGGTGCGTCGTATGGAAACAACTGCCAGCAATATGTACAAAGAGAAACAGATTCGTGGCTTTTGTCATCTTTATTCTGGACAAGTGGCTGAAAATGAACAGTTGAATAAATTAATCAAAAAGTGATAAAACATTTTCAGGAAGCCGTTGCGGTTGGCATGAAAGCTGCGATGAATGAAGGCGACTCCGTAATTACAGCATACCGATGCCACGGTTGGTCGCTGTTGTGTGGCATTACTTTGAAGCAAGTTTTCGCCGAATTAGCCGGTAAAGTTGAAGTTGTCTATTTTTGCTAATCATGGTCACTGTTTTTTGGTTCTTGACACGTCTGTGTTCATTTAAATGACTGATCACAATTGTACTGGATTGCAGGACGCGTTTCTGGGGCAGTTCATGGTAAAGGTGGCTCCATGCACATGTACAATGCGAAACAGCATTTTTATGGCGGCTGTGCCATTGTAGGTGGTCAGGTTGGTAATTTCGGTTGCTCAACATGTACGTATTTGTTTGACAACAACTGCTCAATTGCAGATACCTCTTGGAACTGGTATAGCATTTGCTTACAAATATCGGGATGAGAAAAGGGTGTCATTTTGTCTTTACGGAGACGGTGCATCCAATCAAGGCCAACTATATGAATGTATGCTTGTTTTTGGTTTTTTTTTTACTATTTTCCATATGAGATGTGCGTACAAATAAACGGTGAACTTGATGAAGAAAACTTTTTCTTCTAGAACATATTTTCACTTGTAAAGCTTAGAATGTATGGCTGTTAAAATATAATTACCACTACCCTTTAGCGTTGAATATGGCGAAATTATGGCACCTGCCATGCGTATTTATTTGCGAAAATAACGGATACGGTATGGGAACATCAGTTGAAAGGTCATCTGCTTCGACAGAATATTACACTCGAGGTGACTACGTTCCCGGATTATGGGTATGTATTGTTAACAATGCATTTGGTAATTATTGGATTTGCTAACTCGCCCCCCTCCCTCCCTTGCTGAAAAAAAAATAATAATATCAAACAAAGAATGAATTGACGACAGTAAAAGTGTTAAGGTGAATGCAATGGACGTGCTTGCAGTGCGGCAAGCGACTAAATGGGTTGGAGAGTATTGTCGCGCAGGAAACGGGCCTGTTGTTCTAGAAATGGCAACTTACCGTTACTTTGGACACAGCATGAGCGATCCTGGTACAAGGTGATGAAGTTGGAATTTGTGAAATTTGACAGTTTAATGTTAAATGTTGATTTGGAATATATACTTTTTCTTTTTTTCAACATCATCTCAATTCAGCTATCGAACAAGAGAAGAGATACAAAAGGTGCGCAAACTGCGAGATCCGATCACCAGCTTCCGTGAGAAGATATTGTCGGCAAATTTAGCGACAGAAGAAGAACTAAAAGTAGAACAGTGACAAAAAGTGAATCGGTAGAAAAAGATGTAGTATAATGTGCAAATTTTGATATTGTAGAATGTGGAAAAGCAAGTTCGCAAAGAGGTGGAGAAAGCGTTGGCCGATGCCTTGCAAGATCCAGAGCCACCGCTTGAATTGCTGTACACGGATGTTTACAAAGAGACGCCAGATTTGGTTTTGAGAGGAACGTCAGCGGATGTGGTCGTGCCAGTGCCGAACAATTTGACCGTTGACATATTGAAAGCACAATGAATTATTGCAAATATTGTTGAAATTTGTAGTCAATAGTGGAAATTTTTAAATAATAAATAAAAGAAAAACAAAGGAAATTATCCAAAAATTATCCGAACGACTAGAGAGAGAGAGAGAGAGAGAGAGAGAGAGATGATGATGATGATAATGATGATGATGAACAATGAATGATACCTTTTGTTTAAAGTAGTATAAGACTTTCACAGCGTATGCAGAGACAACGGGCAAATAGAATTGTTGAGAATAACCGTTTTGGTTTGGTGTCGGGATTTTTCCACTGTCAGCAATTGTTGTTGTTGTGCATCAGAGATCGCCGTTACCATTGAGCAACGATTCCACATTCATCGGAAGCGGATATGGCATTTCTTCGTCTGCATCGTCTTGAAGTCGGCAGTGAAGAGGATTCGGTTCGGTAAAATCTGAATAAGGTAAAATTTGAAATAGAAAAAATCACAATACAACAGTGAACCAAACAAACTGACCTTTGTCGTCGTAAGTGATCGATTTCAAGTAAAGACCGCAGGCAGGCGCCAAAGTGAGATGGTGCTTGGCCCAGTTGGCCGGGTCGGGTCGATTGAGAAGCCATTGAATGTCGTCAAGCTCGATTCGATGGTTGGCCGCCGCGACCATGCAGGCCATCATTCGACGTATCTGAGCAATTGAAAACACAACAAATCCCATTGCAGATGACAATGCCAGTGAGTGAGATGTAGAGAGGTAGGTGGTGTAATTTTACCTGATTGTAGAGAAAGGAACGAGATACAAAGGTGACGTCGAAAAAGTTGAAAAGATCCGAATAGGGTTCGTGCTTGGAATCCATGAGCGCTTTGCCGTGGTCGATTTCCAAGCGGGCAATGTTTTTCACAGTGGAAATGCCGGATGGCCGGTCTAAATTGCCAACACTTTTCGTCATGAATGAGGCGAAATTGTGAGAGCCTTGAAACAAGCGCGCCGCCTTGCGGAAGCGCTCGTGGTTGAAAGCCGAAGACAACGCCCAAGCTCGGCGGTGTTCGATCAGCGGCAACGAATGGTGCGCGTTTTGCATGGTCGACGTGTTGTTGTTCGAGTGGTCGGGCTCAAATTCTGGCTTCAAAATTGCCAAACGATACAAGTAATGCCGTTCGAGGGCGTGGCGTCGGGCGCAAAATGCTCCCGACACTCGTTTACAACTGTTGATACTGAAAAAGAAATGAAGATGAGCAAACAGCAAAACAAAAAAAATAAATAAATACAATTTTTTGATAATCAATCATACCGAATTTCCATATCCAACTTGGTGAGCAAAGAGTTCAAAGCTGTTTTCAAATAGTCGGAATCGTACTCACGGTCAGGATCCAAATCTACAGTAGCTGTGTTCATGATCGCGTGCACACCGGCATCGGTTCGACTGCTGAAATACCAACGCGGCTCTTCACCGAGGGGTGAAAGCAGAACCATGGCCAGAACATTCTGATAAAATGAAACAGAAAAAAAAAGCAAATCCCAAGCATTTAATCAACTAGCTGCTCATTGCAACAGGCATACCTCCAGAACACCTTGCACGGTGAGTTGATTCGGCTGCAACTGAGAACCGCTGAAACGTGAACCCAAATAGGCAAAGTTGAAAAAATAACGCGGCATTTTTCCGGTGGATGAATGGATCGCGAGTCTAAATGATTTCTGCAATGTTGACTTGATCAACCAAGACCACACTGCTTGAAAACCATACTTCGTCCAATGACCTGAACAAAACAACCAACATTGTTTTATTAGTTAATTTTTACTTTTTTCTTCTCTTTGCAAGATGCACATCTGAAAACGGAAATGCAAACATTGCTCTGACAACAGTAATAAAAGTAAACCGTAGCAATTGTACTATGCTTTTTCCCAATACTGCAAACATCGTCTGTCTGCCTGTGTGCATTGGTCGGAAATTTTATTTCAACGCATCAACATCACAACTGCATCACAGCAGAAACAAACTGCAAAAGTACAACTTCCAACAACACAAACACAAACCGCATACGTACAGAAAACACCGAACTTGCTGCACAATTTTGCTTTCTTCTTCAGTGCATGAGAATGAAGAAAAAGAAAATTATTTTCCCACTGAGACGAACAGGCATTTTCATGTAGCCGGAATGGAAATGGCTCCAGAAAGACAACAGCACAGAGATCTGCGTTGAATCGTTGTATCCCATTGAATGGAAGGAAAAAATAATTTTTCCAGAAAATTGGAAGAAAAGTCACAAATGTTTTTGAATGTTGAAAACCAGAAAAGCAGCAGCAAAAGTAGAAGAACAACAACGATAATAAATAATGACAACAAATTTTTAAAAAAAATTGCTAAAAATTGTGATTGTCACCACCAATAACGGATGTTGCGGTTGGCAAATTTGAAAATCCAAAAAATCAACTATTCATCGAAATGAACGCAACACCGTTCAGTGGAATCAACGTAAAACAAATGCAAAATTGAAAATTTTCAGAATGAATATAATAAACTGTGCAAAACAAAGATAATCCGATAAATTATTATTAATCAACTCATTATTATTTCATGGAGAACATTTCTGGGCTCTTTTCAAATTCAGACCACGCGTCGTTCAATTCCATAAAAATCATCTTCGCCAATTGTTCATGCGGTGTACCGACTAACTGGAATTGAAAAATTAAAAATTCAATTCAAACACAATATTATTATTCACAAAACAGAAAAAAAAACCAAATTGAACAACATCATTCACCTTATCGGGATGTACCGCGAGGCAAGCTTTGCGATAATACTTTTTCACTTGGGCGGCAGTGACCAACTCAGCCATGCCAATTACATCCCACTTTTCATTTCCTTCCCAAAGTACAGTATGCAACGAGCACAGTAAACCTCGTATATTACGTTCCTTGCCCTCAATCCAAGTGCGAATCTAAAAAATAGAAATTGATGTGAAAAAGTAAAAAAAAATTTTTTTTCCAAAAAAAATAAACAATTTAATTTTCAAATTAATACTTTAATCTCATCTTCAGTCAACAGCACATTCTCTCGGTCGCGTCGCATCGACGCCAACGATCGCAACGTTTTCGACGACGAACTGGCGGCAGTGAATCCTTGACTACTCAACAAATCTTCAAAATGTTTTTCGAAGCAAAATTGAAATTTGCTTCGTTCTAGAAGAGGAAATCAAAAAAGAATTATAATAAAAAATTATACATCAGCAATACCGCCCCGTTCAAACCTGACGTCGGCACCGTTGCCGTGATGCTGGTTGTCGTTCGAGCGGTTCCCGGCCGACCGAAGATTGTCGACCTCGCCTGCGCCGGTGCCCCTTGGTTCAACAACGGCGAACTGTGGTTCCTGGTCACCGCGGTCGAGCTCGTCCCAGCCGCAGCCCCCGCCGGATGAGACAGGCCGGCATACTGTAGATCCGCGTCCAACAAACTGTCGACCAGATCGTGGCGGTCTGGTGCTCGGCGATCCGTGTCGCAGTTGAACCAAATGTCGTGGCTTGTACCGACGGATCCCAGGTCGTCGAACACGTAACAATCGACCGTATCCTGTTCCAAGTCGAGCAAATTGCAATGCTGATCGGTCACTGCGGTGGAAGGCGGTGGTTTCGGTTGGCGTTCGACCGCGGCCGTTTCCTTCACACTTCGCCCGACGATTGCTTGACCCCCACAATCCGACGAGATGTGCAATGACTGAACATCACTTTCAAGCTGATGGTAATGATCGTCGTCGTCGTTGCTCTCTCGGTTACATTGTCGAAATGCATCCACACACAAGAACTGCTGTTGCGAAGTGTTCGTTTCACATTTTCCTGCAATTATTAACAATTGATCATCAACAACAACAACAACAACAACAAAATCAACAAATATCCACAAAAAACTGAACTATTTTTATCAATGAAACACTGCATCTCATCTTCAGTGGAAAATGCTATTCTGCACGCGTTGTCGGCAATATCGAAATCGAAATGCGAAGCGGCCAATTGGTCCGCACTGCGCCGGTCTTCCACAGCGTCAAAATTCAACTGAACCCTGAAATCTTTGGGATACTTTTCCGACCGGTCGACAAAATCCAAATTTTGCCTAAACAATTAATTGTGAACAATAAAATAATAATAATATTTTTAAATTTATTCTATTTTCTCTTCTCCGCTTACATGTTCATCTTCATGTCGTGGACTGAACAGTCGACAAAGCCGCAGTGGAACTGAAACTGACACACGCGCAGCGCGGTCACCTTGCCTTGCATGCGATCGCCGAGCGTGGATCGGGCGTGGCACAAGACGACGGTCACGTCGCCGCGCACCGTCACGTCCAAAGGCAAGCAGAAACCGACGCAATCTTTCACGTCGTACATCCTGAAATTACAGTAAAAAAATATTTAAGGACAAAAAGTGAATGGAAAAAAGTATTTTCTCCTCCTCACGGGAGTGATTCGACGTTGTCACCGGAAGTGAACACCTTGTCGTTGTTCGCGTAAATTTCGACAAACGGTCGACATCCACTTCTGAAAATGCACGACATATAAATGACTAGAAAAACAGAAAACATCACGAACACGTCGCCCGGACAAAATCCCTACTTCAGACGGTTGAACAACGGCACCGGTTCTACTGCCAAACTCTTCAAGTGCATCGCGATCGGTTGAGGATAAACGGCCGGCCACCTTTTCACCGTATTCAAATAGTCAATATACCTGCAGAGGAGAAGAAGGCAGAATGAAAAAAGAACGAGATGTAGAAAATACGGCATACTTGACTTGGGATGGCGTCATTGGCGGAATGGCAGAATCCTTGTCGAAAAAGTCGACCGTTTCAGCAGAATTTGAAAATACTCCGCAAAAATTCAAAAATGCCCCCATAATGCAGCTCCCATTTCCAACATCGTTCTAGAAATGAGCAAATATTACCAAAAAAAGATACTATAGTCACCTGAAACCACACATACCGCAGAGTGAACAATGCACACGTTTCTGCTATCTTTTTTCAACCAGCTGTACATGCTTTCGCAAATAATTAACAACAAGTTCAACGACGGATCCACACCGTCAGCAAAACGACAATGCATCGCCTGCAGATGAAAAAGCGAAAGGAAATTAATATCCAGTTGCAATTGTTGTGTTAACCATTTTTACACTTACCTGATTGCCAAACAAATCGTCGATGTACGTTTGATAAGTCAAGCTGTAAATCTTGAGGTGACGCCCATGTCGACTTTGCAACGTTTGCAGCAACTCCGGAACATTGAATCTCATACCAACTTCGGTTCCATGAACAGGAACCAACAACAATATCAACCGACTGGTCAAATAACGCAGCTCCACTTTGTTGGTACTGCTGAAACATCGATTGTCCAATTGATCGGCATTGAAAAAAACCAAAATCATAAAAAAAATCCACTAGCATACTTTGGCATTGAATTTATTATTCTTGTGGACGCATCGCGTAAATTCTTCAATATTAATCCAGCATGACCCTTCAACGATTCCAACACGTTTGTTGCATGACTGTTATTTTCCATAATTGGCGTTGAAGCCGCTTTCGCTAAACACAGACCGATTAATTGAAAACAACAACCAAACAATCACTGCAACGCTTAACCGGCATTTATGGGGAACAAATCTGTTCTAGCCTGCAAATCAATACCGTACACCTCAGCAGACTGTCGCAATTTTTCAATCAAAGCGACAATATCGCACCGGTTGTGCGGATTTGGTTGAATTAAATTGCCTGAAAAAAACCGTTCAAAAAACAATATTCAGTCAATTTTTTAATTTCTGTTTTTTTTCTTACATATTAACGGATGAGCAATTGCGCAACGTTCATCGTTTTCTGGAAAATTAAACTTCGCATTCAAAATACGCAATGTAGCACTGTCTTCGAACGGATGTTGCATGTAACATAAAAAGTACAAAATGCATCCCAAAGCCTGAAAATAAATCAACAATTATTCAATTATCATCATCATCATTATTTTTTTCCACAGTTTACCCAAATGTCAACCTTTTGATCAATTGGATAATCATCGAATAAATTTAACATTTCTGGAGCGCGATACATTGGCGTTGTAAATTTTTTCAGCTATTCGTGAAATAAAAAAGAAAATAACTTTTAATGATACACTCAACTGATTATTAATTCCATAAGCGCACCTCCTCAGCTAACGCTTCCCTTTTTTGCACCGACCAGGATGAATTTGGATAATAGCACTCTGTCGTAGCACTGCCGAAATCGCACAATTTTATCACTCCTTTGTGATCCAGAAGTAAATTCTCAATCTGTAAAAAATTAAAAACAAATTACACTTTAAACTAAACTGAGACACATTTTGAACAAACCTTCAAATCTCGATGAATCACAGGATTAGAACGGCAGTGTAAATGGTTGACAGCTTTGCATACTTGATAAAAAATTGGGTATATTTCGCACATTTCAAACGGCTTTTGGCGATCACGCAAATGGTTCAACAGCGGTCCACCTTGTTAAAAAAAGAATAACAACTACATAACGACAAACAATATATAGGTTTCTACGTATTATACCTGTGCACAGTTCGGTGAGAATGAGAAATTCATAACGACGAGTAACTTGGGAATTTTCTGATGCAGCTGCAACAAATTGAATAATATTCTCGTGACCAGATACCGATTTCTAAAATTTGAAATGTAAAAAACAAAAACAACGGTTCGGCTTCATTTGAATACCAAAATGCATATTTCTCGGTTGATTGTTTTATAACTTTCTTTGTCACCAGCAAACATTCTTTTCAATGCATATTGCTTCCCGTTTTCTGCTACCGCCTCGTAAACGAATCCAAAACCGCCTGAATAAAATCATGCTAATTATTATGCGAATACATACTGCTTATATGAAGAAGCAAACAACCGCCACCTAAAAAAATTAAATTATAATCAACAAGATATTGACAATTTAAAAATTAATAATTGTCATTAAAAAATTTTTTAACATAATAAAATATTGAAAAAAAAGATAATTTTCATGAGATTATCACATTACAATTTTGAAATGCGTATCGAATTACAGTGCAAACGGCAAATGATACTGAATTTTCATTTGAAACATTGCTGACAACAAAAAAGGGCAAAATAGCAATAGTATTTTGTAAAATGAAAAACAACTGTTCAACAAAAAACTTTGTATAACTCTGAAACAAGTTTTAAAAATGCTTCGTTCAAACTAAAGCCCCCGGAATGAAAGTTGAGGCTGAAAGTTCAAAATTGAAAAGTTCACTTCTGCTTGAAAAACCAATCATAAGAAATAAAAGAACATTTGCACATTTGTTGAATGATAAAGCTGATTTTTTGAAACTGAAAATGAAATTAATTTCAATTATGCATGCATATAAAGTCAAATAAATAATTCTCTGATATGGACAAAAAGATCAATTCAAACTGAATCAAACGGAACATTAAATCGATTCTAATCGCTTTCGTGCACATGCAATTGATTGTTCAATAAACCCAACAACGTAAATGTTCAACTAAGATAAACACATCCTTTTACGAATATTAAAGGATTCACTTGCGCATGCAAAAATACTTTATCTATTTTCTTGGAGAAAAGCTACAAAACAAAATTTTAACCTCGAGATGAAGTTGCTCGATAATTAAACGTAATAATTGAGCAAAAAAGGAAATATCTCAAATTACCTTCAGCAATTCTTTGACGGACTCGCAATCGTTCAGAACCGATCACTGCCGTTTGACCAACAAAATCATCGTCCGATTGATCAGAGGAAGAATTAATGTAATTCAACGCGTTGCGAAAAAGCTCCATGAGTGCAGTTCAAGAAAATTCTGTCGCAAAAAAATCAAAACAAATAATAACTCAAACACAGATTTGACCAACATAAAATATAAAATTATTGCACATGTCATAAGCATGTCGCGTTAGTTACGTCATTAAAAACTTCATTTGTCATTGGTGAACTTAGCGGACAATGAAATACAATCACCCCATGAAAAAATTGAATACCAGAAATGAAAATTCAACACCTATCAAATCCAGTAAATTTAAATAACATAAATTAACATTTTAGGAAGAAGTCAAAGTTACCATTAAAATTATGAGAAGAAAATCAACAATGACATGGTTAAAAATTTTTTTCTTACATACGTTTACAGTACGGACTTTGAAACGTAGGTTAAATTGAAGTGACCGAGTTCAAAAATATACATTAAATTTTATTCAGAATGGCAATGCTTACTCTTTGAATTCAATGGCTCATACTGTAAAAAATGTATTTTATAAAACTGAAAATTATTTAGTTTAAATAAAATTTTTTTACCAACTTATTTAAAATAATCTCTATCATTTTACTTTTAATTAAAATTTTGTTATTATTATTATTATTCATGTTATTTTTTACAATCTGCTAATTTTTAATTTACTTCATTTCAAATTTATAAACTTCCGCAGACAACAGTATCAATCGCAATTGCACAATAATAAAATAAATATTAATAAATCTTAAAATAACAATTTAATTTTTTTAGTTGGATAACTTTAGATTTATTCAACAAATGGTACTTTTTGTAAACAAATTTTCATTATTTGAAATTAGCAACAATTTGTGAAAAAATTGAATAAATAAAATATTATTAATAAAAATTGAATTAAGACAAACATTTTTTAAAGTATATTTAGAAGTTATTGTTTGATTGCTGAAATAAACAACAAATAACTGTAAGTAAAACTTAATTTTATTTAGCACTTATTATCGTACTGTATTGTTGTGGCGGGTTCAGATAGTCGTGGGAGATAGCGTGTTTGGAGATGGCTGGACTTACAGACTACGAAGTCCATTTCATCAGAGATTCTTTGACAAAGTTGAAATCCTCTCGCGGAGAAGAGTTTAACCAAATTATACATGAGCTGAACCAAAAAGTTTGATTTGTTTTGCTCTGCTTCCGTGTTTGCTGTACCAAATTGGTAATTTTTTTCATTTCAGATTCAATTTTTTTTCGATTTCTCCGAATGTCCGCTTTACGTACTCCACGAATTGGCGGATGTTCTTGGAAATTGCTTGGACGAGCGTGCCGGGCAGTTCAACGACAGGGAGCAAATTTTGGACTTGCTGCTCTTGATTCGCATCCTGTCGAGGGACAAAGAATTTTCAAACTACATAGGCGAGACAAAGTTAATGGCCTATATGTTTCATTTTTCGGATCTTCAAGACAAGCAGTTACTGGCAGTCAACGATGGTCCGTGGGATTTGGAAGTGAGACTAGAAGCAAAAAAAGTGTTGTGCAATGTTTTGTACAATTCTGAAAAGGCTAGAAATCTTTTTTGGTATGCATAATTTCTGAATTTAATAAGCCACGTGCGTCTAATTTTTGGTTTTTTTCTAACTCCAACAGCGGCTATCATAAATTGGTGGAAAGCTTCAGCTCTTTGAACTTTCAGTGCCAAAACGCGTTCTACGACTTGAGAATTCTGTTTGTGCTTACGTGTTTATCGACAGTAAATTCGGTGCCACTGCTGGACGAAGAGAATATACTCCAAAAATTGTATTTGTTTTTATTTGAACTGAAAAATTCCAACCAAGAGCCGCTTTCCATCACAGTGGTCGATTTAGCCATAGAAACGTTGAAAGTGTTATTCACCGTTATCTCTTCCGGCTTGACAATGCAGACAGTTTCTGTAAGTTGTCTACAGAAATGACAAATGAAATTATTTAACGTGTAAATTTTTTGTTTTAGATGAATGATACTAGTTTATTTTTCAACAATTTGGTTCTACTGTGCCGGCAATATCTTTTGAGTACATGTGAATGTGTACCGAAATACCAGAATTTGATTTCGTAATGATTGTTCATTTCATTTCTTTCTGAACTGAACACTTTAACCATTTTTTTACAATTTATTATTCAATTATAACTTACCGCATGACGTGCTTGAGCATCATTTTTGAAATATTGTTTTCTTCTAGTCAAGTGATCAATGTTCTTACGCTGTGCATTCCGGAAACGTATCCTTTACTCATTCCAGCTTGTGACCATGATTTGACTGGAATTGGTAAGGCTTATCGTGGCTACGACGTTTCAGCGTTGAACGTGATACTGCGATTGTTGTCAGACCAATGCGATGATGTAAGTTTTTTGTTACGACAAAAAAGAATCTGTCTGGTGACTGTGCCTTTTTCCAGTCGGATACGTCTGTTATCCAACCGACTTTGGCGTTGTTGGCTTGCATGGCTCGAAGCAATCCAGTTTACAAAAAGTACCTTCGCTCTGAGATCCTGCCTCCGCTGAAGGATGTGCACACTAGACCAGAGAATGACGTGTCGATCAGGGGAAAATTGGTCCGTTTGATGACTAGTGTGACCAATGTTAGCATGTGGGCAGCGAATTTTTTGTATGTGCTTTGCAATGAGAACGGTAAGTTGAGAATTTGTTTGTTTTTTTTTAGAAATATATTCAAGCTTGATTTGGTTGTGCTTTATTAGTGAGTCGGTTAGTGAAATATACGGGCTTTGGTAACGCTGCTGGGTTGCTTGTGTCGCTTGGGGTGTTGACTTCGGCACAGCTGAAGAATTCGAAAACAAACGATTCCAATTGTTCCTCGTCAACCGACTCAGAAACAGAAGAGTATAAACAAGCGAAAAATTTTATAAATCCAGTGTTGGGCTGTGTCGAGCCTCCGAAACCAAATCCAATGGAAGGTATGACCGAAGAACAGAAAGAACACGAGATAGTGCAGCTTGTCAACCAGATCGACAATCTGATGAAGTTTGTGAAAAGTTTTATTTGCTTATTGAGTTTTGTTAATTTTTATTCTTTCACACATCAGGCAAGGATTGGTAATGCCGGCACGGGTCTGTGAAGATGGCAAAGTGCATCCAATTGAACACGTGCTGCAGCTCCAGGAAGGTTTACCTGAGACTCACTCTTCGTCCAGTGACAGTGACTGATTAGCTTCATCATCATGTTGTATTTTTCACTTTAGTTTAGCTACTGTTACTCATAAAAGAAAACCTTTCAAAAAAAAATTAGATTTTACTTCTGTAATACTACTTTGGCTGTGTTGGCCTTGTGGTAATGTTTCTTTTATAGCTCTGTTATATTAGTTAGAATTATTCTTTTAGTAATTTTAAAAGATATTCCAGCTTTTAGTATGTGGACATTGTTATTTGGTGGTTGGTTATTTTAAAATGTCCCGCTGGTATTTGTTCTTCCAATTGCTGCTAAACTGGCAACAATTAGTTATAATAAAAATTAAAATTCTATTAAAAAAAACTATATTTCTTTTCAACCATGCAATACAAGCAGATATTCAACAAATTGTTTGCTTTGATTTATTGCTTAGTAAGCAGAAAAAGCCGACAAATGTATTATTCATTCAGACGCTTGAATGAATGCGATGCAAAATTGAACCTGCGCCAACTTAAGTCGAAGTATACGGTATTGTTCAATGGGAATACAGTTGGAATCGGTTTTGTTCAGTAAATTGTACAATGCGTTCAAATGTTTCACTCGTTGTTCATTCAACTGCAAAAGTACATCCTCAATTTCAGCTTCGACTGTCAACGGGCGACATTCGACCACTTCGAGTGAACGAGACAATAATTCCAAATATTGTGACAACTTTGCACGGCTTCTGCAAACAATACAATGCAATACAGTAAAAAAGTTAAAATACAAAAAATAAAATAAAATAAAACAATAACCATTCATACATGTCGTAAATGACGAGGAAGCAAGCTTCTCCGTCGATTCGAAACGCATGCAGAGTTTTCAAAGCGGAAAATGTGCATCGATGAATGCCGGCATTAGTAGCAGCAACTTGCCTGAGATACAACTGTTCCAAAGCTGAAATTTCCTCTTCAGTGTGGTGCAAAAAAAACATTCCTCATTTTAAAATCAAGTTTAAACAATACTGGCATTCTTCTCCACCCGGAGTACGGTTCGCTCAAAAGCGGCATGCATAGCGAGAACAGCATACAAACGGTCCTGAGATGATTCACTAGATTGCAAGTCTTCAAAATCAGACACGCGAGCAGCGTCGAAATGAACATTGTCCACTTGCGTATACCAGGGACGCCATTTTTCAGATTCCACTTGTGGAGAATACTGTAAATCTGGCGTGTTTTCGTCTTGGTGTACGAATAATTCAATCAACAAGTGCATATTAACAGCCTGCGATGGTTGAATAGATGAAATCATTATTTGCGCTGACTCATTTGGTCTAAAGTTGATTATATATTTGCAAAAATAATTAATTTTTCATCAAAAACAAAACAAATAACAATTGAAAAATTGTCTGAGACTGAAGATTTAATTTCGGCTGTTCTATCGAATAATTTACTTGAGAAACGAACGTTCAACAGGCATGCTGAAAATGGAATTTGCTGTGCGGGTGCCTCCTTTATCAAGAAGAGTCACAGTGCTGGATTTGCAACTATGCTGCAAATTGTCCTTCTCTTTCCACACCAACGCAGCACTGATATTTGCCACGGTTCTTCAAAAAAAAGGGACTAATATTTATTTTCACGTCCTACGTTAACCATCTTTGGAAATGCTTTCTCTTTCGCCCAATGAACAGAGAAAATTTTCAATTGCATTCAGTTTGGTGAAAAAAATTTACTTGTTTTTGTTTTTTACTTCACAACCGACAATCAATTTTTCTTGAATAACGCACAACCACGGAGAGCCAATTATGGAAATCGGATTTACATGCGGCATGGGTACAGGGTTCATTTTCAAATCAAATGTTAACACAGTAGCGGGAGAAGGGTGCGACTAAAACTAGCGAAATGTATTCGAAAGATGACCCTTCTTCTTCTTCATACAGCCAACATTTAAATGCCATTTCAAATGTTTAAATTCAAAATTAAGACAATAAACAGCAGCAATATGAAAATGCACAATTTTAAACAGGAAATACACACCGTAAAAAACAAGTGACTTCTGCTAGGTTGGTTCTTTTTCAAAAGCGTGAACATATCTGCGGTAATGTTGGTCACATTTTCAATTTCACTTTCTTTTTTTTCGCGGTTCAGCTTCAACTTCTCAAACACCAAAAAGTTCAGTTTGCTTCATTAACAAAATTTTTAAAAAAAACCATTTACCTTCAACTCTTCAGTTAAATCTGAAATTATATCCAATTCCATAGTCATAAGTTCCCTAAAAAATGCGAAACAAATGTTTAAAAATGAAATCAAATATTGACATTCATCAGTAAAATTAAAAATTTTCGTGGAACAACGGCTTTCGATGCGAAAACGCATCACTGAAAAATACAAACATGGTAAACTGTAGTCGGATGATACATGAACTATGAAAATGAAGGTACACAAGTCGAACGTGTAATTCAATATAAAATTATATTATTAACTTAAAAAACTGCATAAAAAAAGACATTTAACAGCATTACCATTCAAAAATAAGTACTCAAAATAAAACTTTATAATACTAACAATAATTTTTTAACGACTACTGTAACAGGGTTAACAATAAAGTACGATTACTGTAAAAATTTTTAATAATAATTTTCTTAAATAAAACAGCACATTTTGGCCGGCTGGGTAAAATGCATTGTTTATTATATTAAATTCAACCAGCATTTTACTAATATTGTAACATTCTGTTGTTTGCTAATTTTTATGTCCGGTATGTCTACTACAGCTTGCGATCGTTTGCAACTGTCGCTAGTAGTAGTAAGAAAATCAAAAGTTCCAAGAGCTATAATTGTTTTGCAGAAGTTGCGGATGGTTTATGATTATCAGCCCAAAGCCTGGATGGCAGGAGATATTTTTTCCCACTGTCCCGCTTCTATGATGAGATATTTATTCTTCACGTTGAAATGTACTATCAGAAGACAAAAAAACCAGGCAAGATGCTACTTATAATTGACAATGAACCTTGTCATCTCAGTAGCGAATTGATAAATCGTGAAAATGGTTTGTGTTTTTCCACCTAATCAGCTATCGTTGCTTGTTCAGCCAATGTATCACACTATTATTCAAAGTTTAAAAAAGCGGTAAAGGAATGAACTCCTGAGAAGAATGATCATTTCAGATGCTGACGGAGATGATCTCGTTAAGAACCCAAATTTGAAACATTGCTGCTATATGATTGCCCAAGCGTGGAACTTCATTTCAGCATCTACTTTGCGCACATCATGGAATTAATTTCTTCATTACAATCAATCAATAGATTGTGATGATGATTTTTATGAAAATTTCATGCTATCTCATGATAAAGTCGAACAGTTGCTAGCCATTAGTGATATGTTATTATTTAAAAAATTAACTGATGATAATATAATCAAAGCAGTGGGAAAGCATGAATATAAAGAGCGTAGCGCTGAAAAATATAATTCACCCTGTTAAAAAACATTAACGCAATTTAAACCACTACAGGGCAAGTAACGTCGCATGATAAACAGAATTTCTGCTAACCCACGTCTCATTGAGGATAACAGTTATAAGCGCTTCAGTTACGTACTTACACTTTAAAAAAATAAAAATGTCTGATTATCAGAAGGATCCCGAAAAATCATTGCTCAAATAATGGGAGCTACACTGTACTTTCTATTCGCCAATTCTCCCACTGCAAAAGTTTAACAAAACAAAAATCTACTCGACCAATTATTTATTTTGTGATAATCTATCAAATAACACTTAATCGTTTCTCAGGCTTGAAACTTCAAATTCGTCAACTAACATTCGATACTTTGTAAAACTGTAATGGGTATGGTGGTAAGCAAAAGCAAGTAAAAAACGAAAGGAAGAAAACAGGGCAGGTAATAATTCAAGAATGATAATTATGTTGGCCGATTAAAAAGGAAAAGGGTGTCCATCTAGAGCCATAAACATCTTATAAATAAATAAATAAATATATATATATATATAGTGGCACTATCACTTTCCAATATATATAGCGCAATTGTGATGCGTTTTATGTGTGAGCGAGATGGCTTTTATGTGTGTGTGTGTGTTTATGTTTTTAGTGCTAGTATTTGGTTGTAAATAAACATGAAACACCAGAGATATACCTCGCATGAATGACCGACAAAAGTCTACCGTAACACAGGATGTTACAAAATAAATATGAATGATAAAATGAAATATATTCAATTAATTCATTATATTAAATTTTCCAAACACTTATGCACTTTAAGTTAACATTTTTTTTTCAATTCTTATAAAAACTGAATTAACGATTCGTATCAATATTAGGGCTGAAAATTCTGATATAATTTGTACCTGCACATCAAAAAAAACTATCCACGGTAGTTTTCTTTGTTCTATTTATAGCATCATAATGCATGAAAGAGCGATTGTCGTATCTTTTTGTCGGGTGTGCTATCTGTGATGGTGTGCCATAGTGTTCTTCATCGCTGTATCTTGCCAACTGTACAGCGTAGTGTTTGCTGAATAAAATATTCTCACAAATATTTGTTGAACGATGAAAAATGGTGGAATGGCCTCGGTAGCTCGTCGAATCGAAGAGGTGGCCATCGAGAGAAGAAAACCGTATAGATGAAATGGCAGATTAAACAATGACGGAAGAACTGAGAAAACTACATATGTTGCATACACAGCTCGAAATGAAGATTGCTATATGCCAAGAACGATACTCCCATTTGGACAACATTCTCCGGGTACTTGTGATCAACTGCATGATTGCCGTGTCCGGAAATAATAGAAAAGAATGCGGAAAAATCCGTCAAATAGCAGAAACACGACTTTCGAATACGAGATGTACACGTGACGATGTTAATAGAAACAGTGGACGAAGAACCGTGTGGAAGTCGTCCCATGTTATTAATAGGCTATGTTGAGCAAATGCTGAACATACTGAATGTGGCAGAAGTATCATAAGGCGAAGAGCATTAGCGATCCCTACTTTGCATTATATGGCACTACTGGAATTATGAGGACGATGGAAATAATGAATGAAGAAACATGTGCAAGTTGTCCCCGTTTACCAATAACTTTAGCTCATCAAGTGCTCAACATATTGAGCGTAGCCGAATTTTTGCGGGGCGAAGAACATCGGCGATCCTTATTTCGCTTTATGTGGCACAACTGGGATTATGAGGATGAGTCACTCATAGCTGGATCTTTTAGAATTTTTTCGTCATTGTTGCAGACGCATGATGAAAATCAGTACTGATGAAAAAATTTAATTTGCGATGGGCTTTGCCGATGGCAATGGATTGTTGAAAATTCTGTGAAATACTTTGTACGTGTCCCACAAAAAAGGACTACTTACTGTATTTCTGGTGCGATATTTATAGCAGCAATAATAATATAAAGAGAGAATATCGTATTGTTTTGTTTTGTTTTGTTTTGCGTCAGATTTCATTGTGTATGATAGTTTTCTTCATTGTTCTATCTTGTCATTTGTATAGAGTACTTTTTGTTGAATAAATTGTTCATACAAGTACTATTTGTTTGACTCATAGAACAGATTGTGATAGAGGTGATTTGTATATAGAAGTTCTAATAGACTATTACTAGAGGAGTAGAAACCAGCGAAGTGGACAAGAACTTCTTAATAAAATGAATCACATTTAGAATAGGGAAGTTGAGCATCGGTGTGGAACGAGCATATCTCTTTAACAACACTGATGTCACCTTTTTAATGCGCACTGTTGTTGACGTTGCACTGAATTGCGTGCTTAGGTAACGACCACAATAAATTATTATCAAATGAAGTTTATTTGAAATAAATGCAAATCAAGATAATTGAATTTGAGTTTTTTGAAATGAGATGCAGTGTGAATTCAAAGGATGAAACCGATCAACCAAGATGTTCGTTTTGGTAATTGACAACTTGTTCACCTTCAAAGAGTGGCATTGTTCGAAGCTGAAAATATTTAAAACCGCCACTTAAATGCACATAATTAGCCGTTAAACATATTAAAAAATGGACCAATCCAAGCAGGACAACGGCAGTTGAAAAATAGCTGATTACGTAATAGCCGTTAGCACTGTCGGTGAACAAGCAAAACTGCTGCAACGTAACGCCGCATGCTTTCCAAATTTGCAGAGATTCGGTACTGTTGAACAGGATACCGACCGTTCTGAAGTCTAAGCAATTTTCAGATTCGTAACCTGGTACAGTTTTGCAAAGATTCTTGAAAAAGATGCTCATGAAAAGTAGAACAATGACAATGGTGAAAATTTCCAACCAGCAGATGTAGATGAAATAATTTAATAAAAATAGCAACACTATGGTCACACGTCCGCTAATTCGACTTCTCCAGCTACTGTATAAACGATCTCTTGTAGAGCCAGTGGCCAATAAACCAAATATTGTTAACAAAAGTAGAAATGAAAGCATTGCTATTGCCAAGCCAATGAATACAAATTTCACTTTGTCGAACCAGTGAAATTGTTGCTGTAAAAATAAACGCAATTAATTTTACATATTTGATAAAGCAATGATTTTGTAAATAAAAAAAACACTTCATGTAAAAAAATTCACTTGCATCAAAAACGCTTCGTAGCTGCTGTAAAGAAATGCTAACTGCAGAATATGTAATCCATGAAAATGAAACAACCCCAAAAACACAGATACTCAAAGCAATCAACGAAGCATATGGCGCACGTTCCAGATTTGTTGAGCGATATGTTCCCTTTTTCCGAGAATTCATTTCCTTTGTTGCAAAAAGCAGCAATCTGAAATAAAATTTGAAAAAATGTATAACAAGCAAATTCAAAGTGCACTTAGTCAATGTGCACAATTATAGACAAACAGGCAGAGGAATAAAGAATGAATGGCTGGGTAAATGGAGGTTGAGATTGAGAGAAAGAAGAAAATAAATTTTATATGCAAATTTTGAAAATATTATCACACATGTGTTTCAGATTAAATTGGATGAATTTTCCACTGAAACAGTTGCCATGGTGTATTGTTTGCTCAGTGCCAACCTAGTGATCATTGTCATATGATCAAAACCGCTGAATCATTAGTGATGAAAAAAAATATATTCTGAAAAGTAAGTATTAATTTTAAAAAAGTGCATTATTGTTTAGAGCAAATATTGATAGCTGTTGGACAATTATTATTTTATGTTGAAAATTTAACATCCCAGCGCATATTAAATATAAATGTATGACTTTTATGTCAGCAATTTTATTAAAATCGTAAGTTTTTTTTTTTAATTTCAGAATGTTTCAATGTCAGTAGAAAATTTTTATAAAGCAAACATTCAAAAGCTGTTAATTTTTTAAGACTTTTTAATTGCATTGGTTAATGACGCAAAATCGATATAATTAATTAGGCAAATGAAAATAATTAACTTTGACAGAAACAAAAAAAAACAGCTATTTTTGAAATTTTAATTTCAAAATTGGTTCGTAATTTTAGTATAAAATGGAAATTCATTATTGAAAGGAAGTTCTGCAGCTGGCAATTTGTCACTGGCAACTAATTGCAATGGTGTAAATTGTGATTGAATAGTTGAAATGAAATGTTCAAAAATACTGCACTTGGATGCGCAAATTAAATGACCAGATCCACACGTGACGTCTTTGGATTCATTAGAAGAACGGCAATTTTCATTTTCAGCTTTCAGAATTGAATGCTTTTTCCTCTTTTGTATTCAACCATGCACAGAATAAACAGTGGAATTTTTAATTGTATGAAAATTTCTTCAAAATGATGTGAGCGAAAAAGAAGAAAAAGAAAACAAAAACAATCCGCTTACTGTAGAAATGCATATTCATTACTTTTGCAATGTTGCAATGTTTGTGAAAAGTAATCCGAACGGCGGTGGAAAAGTTTCACTGGAATCAAAAATCAAATAATAATTGAACTTAATGTATTATTATTGACATTTGGAAAAGTCCATATTTCTTCCACGAGGAAGCAGCAACAGTGAAATGCAACTTTTCTCGCCTGGATTCACAAGTCTTTTGTTCAACTATTATTATTATTATTATTCATATAAGCTTGTTGTTGACGCGTTCAAGCGTTGAAATAATTTGAAATTTGTTGCCATTGTTTGTCTTGGGCTTACTTTTGCTGAAATTGTGCCTTTTTCCCGCCTTAATTGTCTAACTGAAGATAATTTGAAAAGTTAAGCTTCTTGTTTCAATTTCTCAACATTCACACAACAACTGCTATTGTACATTATGGATTGCATGACCTGACCTGTTGTTAACTTTTTTCTTCATTCTAATTGCATCAAAACAACAACATCTGTTGGTAAAATTTTATTTTTAATAATCTTTATTTGGAAATATGAATACAAATTTTTTGCTTGCTTTATTGTTCTTCATTACTGTTGCAATTGGATTTTTCCTATTAACGCTTTTTGATAAATGAAAATTCACAAACACGTCAAGCATATCTTTTTTTCATTATTGAAATTATAATTATATGACGTCATTTTTTGATGGAAAATATTTTCCATATTGAAGATGAGAAATTCAATGATTTATTCAGTTTTGTTTTTTTCACTTCAACATTGTTACAAAAGAATAAGATGATGATGATGAAAAAGGATCACTCGTCCAATACAATGGAACAACTGGTGAAGCAGAATGGCACAATTGTTGAAATCCATTCCACTTTCTTTGAGCGTGGAAAAGATTGTAATTTTTTTTTCAAACCAACTTAGCCAATCAGAGCCGACCTGTAAATTTTAAAGCCTGACAGCATTGATTTATTTTGACAAAATGGACACTGGCCTTTGCCTGGCTTTGTTAAACCAAGGCGGTAATTTTCTGCATTCTCATTATTCAGGAATTTTATTTCCACAAAACACTGATTATTAAGCTTTGATTATATTATTGAAAAAAAGGCAACTAAGTTGCAACATCTGAATATTGGTTTGTCGTCATGCGTCGCATTGTGATGAAGATTTGCAAAAAAATTTTTTTTTAAAATTTATTTAGAAAATGGAAGCTCTAATTTTGCAAAGTTTGCTTGGAAGAGAAAGTGCAAGGAAGAAGCCCACGACCGGAAGCGCAATTAACAACGCCCAGCAGAGGAACTTTCACCTGCCTTGCCGCGGCCAGAGGGCCATATTTTCACCGCCGGCTGTACGTCTTCGCAATCAGACCACTCCGACGGGTTGTTCAATTTATTATTCAATGAACAAAATCAATTATGCTAATAATTACGGCAACGATTTTCAGGACGACCAAATAAAGATCGTCAAGATGTGCCGGATAAATATTTGCACCAAAGATCCGTTGCAGATCGTCTGATTTATCCATTTTCGAGTCTCGACATTGATTCAGAATTGGTCAATTGGAGACTTTTACAAGGAGCATCGAATGTATTGAATAATGACAACATGAGAAGGAGAAAAGGGTTTTCTAGTGTCATATTTATTCACGTGTATTATTTTTCAGTGTCGTTGTGGTGAATTGAAAATTGGACTCTGCTACGAATCGACATTATCCACGCTTCGAGTTTTCATTGTAGAAGCTCGCAATCTGCCGTATACTGATTTCGGCATGTCATCAAGTGAGCAATAATTTCTGTTTCATACATAATTACCGGATGAAAGAAGAATAATTTCAATTTTCTTTTTCTTTGCTCCCACAGAACCGTACGTCAGACTGTGGCTTGTACAATTTGGAAACTGCTTGGACAGACGTAAAACTCGTCCCAAAAGCCGGAGCCACTCCCCAATCTTTCGCGAACAGTTCATCTTCACCGTACCGTTGGCCAAACTGCCCATTGTGAAATTGGTTTTGGCGGTGAGTTTGAATTTGTTTTTATTTTTTGTCAAAGTTTGAATTTTGCAAAATTGTTTGGAAAATATTTCAACTAAAAGCCAAGCTTACTTGCCAATCGATGGGTTTAGAAATTTATTACCACCGGCCAGCCCAAAGCTTTTATCTATCAGTCACTTTTTCATTTGCGTTGAAAAATTTTTTTCTCCACCATCCCTGCTCAATTATACGGACACAGTCTCGCAGGATGGGCAAATCTTCACAGTTTTAACAGCTGAAATTATTGCAATTGGCAAAAGTGACAAAATGCCCAATTGTTAACATTCATCATTAACACTGATTGCAAATCATCAAAGGAGATGTAACAGAAAAAGCAGAAGAAATAAAAACAATTCAAATATTCAATAATATTTTTCCAACTGTCCCGCAATTTTATGATGCAATTTATTTTCATCATTTTAATTCATTTTTTCAATGTTGAAACTTGAAAATGCTTTTCATTTGTAAGAAAATGCAATTTACATGAAATTTTCATATTCAACAAGTGCACATGTGGATGGAAATTTTTTTATTCAATTCATAGACTGTGGAAATTTGAAATTTGAAAATTGCTGCCTGTTGTACATGAGCATGGATGAGGAAAATGATAATTTATTCATTTTTATCATTTAACACTGCATGAATTGAAAAGAAAAAATACTTTAAATTGGAAAATATTTTTTTTTTTGAAAAACTGCTTGGAGCGAAATGAAATGAGAGAGTGCTTTTTGCCATTTCGCTATGCTCGACGTAGCGTTAGACGGTTGAAAATAATCAATGCAAATTGTAATTGAAAAACCATACACAAAATGATTGTAAATTAATATCTGCAACAATGAATGCTAATAAAGTGGTGCAATTTCAGGTTTGCATGGATCCGCCGATTGGACTCGACGACGAGGTGGGCCACATCATTTTGGAACGTCAAAGCAAAGGAGCCGAAGGTCGACATTGGGAAATGATGATTCAAAATCCAGATGAAACTTTAGAAATGTGGCATAAATTGAAAAAAGAATGGTGTTAGCAAATATTCTTTTAGCAATGGATTCATTTTACCATTATCATTAACGTTTACTCTTGTAAAATTTCCAAATTTTCCCTCCACATCACCGAATACTGTGTTTTCGTCAAGCACAAAAAACAATCTTCATTCTTATTTATTGATCTTTCAAATATCAAAAATGCTTTCTGTTGTTTTTGCGAAAAGCTAACCACTAACTAACAACAATCGAATGGATATCAGCTGACCAGAAGGAACTGCATTAAAATGGGATTAATTATTTTCCAATAAGCCTCGTTTGATCGGATCAATTTTTTTCCAAAAATTCAACAATCAAGCTAAATTTAGTCAATTGCAATTGCTGCAACAACATCGCAATGGTCAAATTTGGATGTATTTTAAGAGTGAAAATTGGTATCATTTCAAAAGTGTGTCAAATTAAAATTTTTTTTAAATTTTAACTTCACATGATTTGTTCAAATATATTCGCGTAACAAAATACTGTACGAATTATGTAAAAATGAAAAATAATAGAAAATAAAGTACAATTGTACTGAATAAATATATAAGTGAAAGTTTGCATTTTCAGCATCCAATATGAAAAGTACCCATTTATTTATTGAGTTTTGTTGTTGAAAAAGTTATCACCTTTTTATAAACTTTATGTTAGTGTTTAATTAGAACCTAAATGTTGGGAACGGGAGGTACAGTAATCCCAGAACCTGCAGATCAACAATGCGGCATTTTTGAAGCGGCACTTCGCCACGGTGTCAGTAACAAGACCTGGCGAACCTTATTGTGTGAGGGTTCGCTTGAAGACATAGGTCAGTGCTCTGACCCTCCTGACCGATTGACCTCCGAGGATCGCTGAGGTCGATCCTACATAAGGACCGTCGAAGCGGCACAAGAGTAGTATCAAACAGGAGTCGTCGTGGTTGAAGTTGGACCAGTGGTCGTGAATCGAGTTGATAATAGTTGGATACAAGTACCATCTTGTGATCGGAGTGAAGTGTGAGAAGAGCAGACGAATTACGATCTTAACACTGTGTTTATCATCTCGTTGAAATCGAGTTTGTCTTGTTTTGAATCACAATAAAGTTTGAACACCAACTTGTGATTGTTTTCCTTGTGTTAACCGACTCTTCGGCTTTGCTGTGAGTCTGTGAAAACGGCGTGCTTGAGCATCACTAATAATACAGTCCACTGCCAGTTGGCATAATTGTGTCGCCAACACTAAAATATCATTCGGGTAGAAAGGAATGCACCAAGCAAATTTGTGTACTTTTCAAAACAATATTAACGTTTTTATATTATAATTATAACAGAATTTATGAGTTTGTTTAAATATTTTTGAGTATAATAATTACAATGATACAATTGGAGTGTAATTACTAAATTAAACTTGCATTAATGTTTACTGTAGCTTTTGTAGAGATTTCTCAGAAAAGTGTTATTTTCAGATAATAATTTAAAATGTTATAGTAATTAAAAAGTAATGTAAAAAAACTTAAATCTACATTTTTATTTTAATGCAATATTCAGCATTTTGAATCTGACAATAAGTAATCAAGTAGTCGGAAGATTAATTATATTATTTGTATTTATTAGTGTATACGTATATAATTTTTTAAAATATTTTAATTATGTTATTGTGATAAAATGTGACATTTTTCAATTTTTAATGTTCTATTTAATACTGTTTATTAAATTTAATTAGTTCATAATAATAAGATGCATTTTCAAATATGATAAATGTGATTGAATTTCGCCTGATTAATTTTTAGAAGTATTGTTGTTATCGGTGAAAATTTGGCTTCAATATGCTGAATTCATTTTTTGCGACTATGCTTTTCAAGCCTATTGGAAAGTTTTTCTACTTTGATGAAAGACAAGTGAAATCTGTTGACTTGATAAACGGTAAGTTGATGTGCTTATACATATTCTTCAATATGCTGTCCGTAAAAGAAATTGAAATATCTAAATTACACATTGACAAATTTTTATTATCATATAAAATTGTTTCAAATTGTTGAAGTTCAAAAAGAATTTTTTTCAAAAGTACTCCTTTAATACCTCAGGAATACTTTGCCTCGAAAATGTGCCAATTAGAGAAACCGCTTTGCAACGTCTGCGGCTTCCGATTGCTGCTTCTTCGGGTTTGGCGAGAAAACTGGTGCTTTCAATTCCAAAAGTAATTTGTGGTCGCGAGCTGTCTGAGGTTGAAATTGAAGAATTGTATTTACTTCTGGTGCCCTGCAATGAAAAAGTGAGAAGTGGACAATGCTCGGATTGTAATTCATTTTCAATAATTATTTTTCATTTGAAGAAGATTGACGATCTTGACGGCGAAATCGATGAAGAAACAACCCAGAGAAAGTTCGAATTAACTGAACGCATGCAGCGGGTATGCAGATTTGCAAAATTTTCAAACTGCTCTTCTGCTTTTCTTCTAACTTGATCAGTACATTTTAGCGTTTGTTGGCAAACATGGAACCGAATTTGCAACTTCCGGAGGATAATATTGCCTATGATTCTGTAGAAGTGAGTCGATTGCTGTTTGGAAAATATTTAAATTTCTTTAGTTTACAAAATGAAAATTGTAAAAATGCACATTTGAGGAACGTTAGGCAGAACTTTATGAGTAGTTCTAGTGAGTATGTTTGGAATCGAGTTCCATTATTTTCTGATTAGTAAACAAGTGATTTATCAATTCAGCATTATTCATTTTTATTATCTATAATCTTCAAAAAAAAAAAAGAAATAGAATTCTTTGCTTAAAAACTGCGCTGCACTTTTTCAGTTGCGTATTGTGGCCAAATATCTCACTTTGTGGTACAAAAATGAATCGTCAGCAGCAGGGAAAGAGCAGTCTTTTTCTTTATTATTGCAGATTGATCGTCTACTGTTTGTTCAAACAGAGCATGTTCTGGTAAGAGAGGAAAAGAGTTATAAACGAAGAATAAATTTAATAATATTATTTTTGCAATTTTGAAATCCCATTGCAGGGCTTCGGAAGCGAAACAGTCCAGTGTGAATTTTCAGGAATTCGACTATTTTATACTGATGATGATGATGACGTTGAAAATTTGAATAATTCAGACGAAAATGACGAAGTTGGACAAAAATAATTTGGGGTTAAAACAGAAATGGAAGAATTCAGTTTTTATTTCTAGAGTTGCGCAACTGATGTTCCAACGAACGATTGTATATTTGAAGCTTGCAAAATTTGCATTCGAATCGAAAAGAACAGTTTACAATTGTCCAACTGGCGGTTGCCATCACGGCTTGTATTTTTACATTTGTTAATTTTTTTTTAAAAAAAAAGAAATTTTCAAAATGTATCGTCAATTTAGTTCAGTGTTTTGATCAGCGGTTTGAATTTTTATATCAACCCGATTTGCTTGAGAAAAATTCAGAACCTGCTGGAAAATTGGTTACTGTATTATCGTAAGAGTCAGTACGAAAAATGGCGTCCCCTGAATGATGTCAAATCGAGGTTAGATTTATTATTATTATTTTTTTTGTTTTAGGGTTTCATTTTCTTTATTTTTTTTGAATTTTTGTTATTTTCAGCCCAAGACAGTGGTGGCAGTTTGCTGCGTTGTGTTTGGTGAAAAATAATCCCAACTTGAACAAGGCGAAAAGTTTGAAATGCGTGTTGTCGAGAATTCGAGTTCTGCTTCAATACGTGCGCAGCTACGGTCAGAAGTTGGTCGGCAGAGCAAGTGAAAACGACATCTGTTCGCTTAGTCGATTGGAAATCGACTTACCCACCGCCGATGTTCTCCTGTTTCGACATGTTGCTTTAAATTTCATCGTAAGCAATAATTGTTGTTTTTATTAAACTTGTACGTGATCATTGATGAAAAGTGTTTCATTTTAATTCTAAATTTAAATCAAACATAAATTGAAATCTGTTTTTTCTTTGATATAATTGTAATTTGTTGCAGTTTTTGAATTTGAATGCGTATTACGGTTAATTTTGTGATTTTCAGGATCGTTTGACTTTTTGTAAGTGTGTTGTGGTAAAATTTGAACTTTTTTTCGAAATTAAATTAAACGTCGATAATTGAGTTGATTTGACTTTTTGAATTGTTACGAGAGAAAAATAAATTTGTTTTTTTCTTCACATTTTAGATTCGTAATATTCTAAGGGAAAAAAAGGGCAATGCGGTGAATGTTGTTGAGCTGGAAAACACCTCAACCGGTGAATATGGAAAAGAACATTGTATCCCTGCTGTGTTAACAGGCAAAATTCTGACCGTTGTCGAGCTAAAGCTGAAGAACGTTTTTCTGATCGCATCGCAGAACGAAGAAGATGCGAATAAAAGTGATTGCAGTATGTTTGTTTGTTTGTTTGTTTGTTGTTCTAGTCAAACTGAGATTGTTGTGTTGTTTCAAGTTGAAAGGGCCACCATTTGCACTGTGCTGGATTGTTGCGTACGTTTGGAAATTTCCACTACCTCCGGCAATGGTGGAAGTCATACAGTCCGGCTGAGGGTCGCCGGTGACCGTGCTGTGAGGCTGAAAATCAGCTCCGTACAGTTGGGCCGGCTGCGCGAGTATAGCTCCGTTGTTCTGCTGTTTTTGCGTCCATTTTTGGAATCGGCCGGCGTCACCCTGGAGCCACACCCAACGACGGGCGTTGGCTTTGAAACTTGGCTCCAAGTTCAGCTGAGTAGCTTGACGCTGGTTTTGCACGACGGCAATGGCAAACGTGAATTCAGGAATTTGTTCCACGTCGAAGCGCGCCACTTGTCCCTGGTTTTGGCAAAAAGCACCACCGCTATTGGCACTTTTCGGGTGAGGTGGCATTTATTGTTCATGTTGAATAATAGTTATTATGCAAATTTACATGTTTTGAACAAAAAAAATATATTTAATTAGGATAATTTTGGTTATTGATTTTAATTTATTTCTAGTCAGTGTTGTTTTTCGGCTTTCTTTTTCAACTTTCCAGTTTATTATTATTATTATTAATTGTAATTTTTCGTGCTATACCGCGGTGATAATTGTTAAGAATAATGTTGGAACAAAAGAGTCGACAGTGGGGTGGTGGGCGTCAAGCCGCGGTGCGGAGATGTTGTGTAGATGCAATTTTATGATTATTGCTCAGACAATTTATGATTATTGCACAGTTTTCATTTTGCGCAACTGATGGACATTAATTAAGCGTGGTTGATGATTTGGTCGTTAAATGAGTTAATCAAGAAGTGTAGTATAAGCTTGACAGTGTGCTTTGATAGAGGGGGATAGAGAGCGAGAGAGTGAGAAGAGAGAGAGAGAGAGAGAGAGAATAATGTGGCGACGTAGAAATTGTTGCCAAGGATTATCGCGTAATGAAATTGCCTTCAAACCGCGCTGTCAGTTAGCAACGCTTTGCAAAATGAAAGGATGATAAATATTTTGGCTTTCATTATTGCTTTTCTTGTTTGTTCTCAAAGCTGGCCATTGTTGTTCACTTAACGATGATGAAATTGGAAAATGTTGAAAGAAAAAACTTAATTAATTAATCATTAATTAATGAACGCAAGCGAAAACACAAACACGAAATTTGCATTTATTGTATTCGATTCTATTGTACGATTGGTGGTGCACAATTGTTCCAACTGAATGCGATCGGCAACGAACATAATTATTTATTAAGATGAAAATTTAAGAATGCGATGAAAATTATTTATCGATTTTATCATATTATTCATTTTCAAATAATCAAAAAACAAAAATAAAGCGATAAGAATTGTTTTAAAAAATAAATAATTTTTTCATGTCATTTTACGTTAATTTATTGAAAAAAATATTAATAATAATAGTAATTAATTATTATTATTATTATTATTATTATTATTATTATTATTATTATTATTATTATTATGTAGATTGCACTTCCATATTTGAAATGTTGGAATGCAATGGATGGCACTGTGCTTTTGTTCCTACGTCAGATGAAAAGTCCCGATTTGAAGGCAAATGAATTTGTTTCTTTTTTTTGAATTATTAATTTTTAAAAAAAAATTATAATTGTACATTTATTTATTTAGTTTCGACGAACTCATGCTTTGATGTCCAGTATGAAAGAGAAAAGTAAATAATAATTGTATTAATTATTATTATTTTTTTTTTGATAAAAGTATTCAATTTTTCTCATTTCTCAATGTAGTCGACGAACACCATACATCTCGGCTGAATGGTTATCTGCCAATATTTTGTTTCGACAAACAGAAGTTCACATTTGATGATGATCATCTTTTAAAGGTAAGTTTTATTATTTTATTTTATTTTTTTCTGAGATTCTGCTCAATTTCTTCGGCTATCTGCTTCTTCAACATTGTCAAAAAAAAAAAACAATTGCAGTAATAATGATAAAACTTTTTCTTGATATTTTTCATATTAGTTAGTGTTTTGTAATTTTCAATGATCCAATTATTATTGCTGTGTGTTGCAAACATTGAAATTCTCCACTATTTATTGTATGCTTCGGTCGAGGCTTGTCATTGATTTTCATAACATCATTACTCTTCAATTGTTGGTTGAATAGTAGTGTGGCATTTGCATTCTCGTTCAACTGCGGATCTACGGGCGTTGTTCTTTCATTTATTCTGCTTGATCATTGTGTATATATTGTAACAATACACAATATAAAAAAAATTGACAAACAAACAAGTAAACAAACATTGAAACTACAAAACGGTTGGCAATTTTCAAATCATTTTTATTCCACGATTTTGCAAGTTGCGAAATTATTGTCATTGTTCTCTAATTCTACTGTCGGTGAATTGGCGTCAAGGGGGTAGAGGAGGGGTGGGTTGGGAAGATTTTGCACCACAAACTGCCAACGCCCCTCGTCATTGATGCCCCCTTCCTCGGCCTAGCTCGGCTTGTCGTTGCACAGTATAGCTTGTTTGGAGTGTAGCTGTCCGTTGTGCTGCTTCATCGATGTTGCAAAGGTGAAATTGGGAATTTTCCATTTGCTGCTCCATTGCCGGCCATTAGATGGATTGTCTTGATTCAGTCGATTAATGATCTAGCCGCTTTGTGCAACGCGGGGCTTTCAATTTTACTGACCACGCGACACTAGGCGACTGTTTTGCAAAGCCAAAATTCTGTTCCAAGTAGTGCGAAACTTTGAAAATGCTGTATTTGGAAATTGTGAACACAAAGATGAATGAATACATAAAAGTTTTTTCTTTTTCAAATTTAATAATTTTCAATTTTAATTTTTGGAACGCGAATTTCAAGAAAATAATGAAGAAAATTGAGCCCATTCAATAACCTATTGTATTAGTAGTGCACAACTGTGTTGTATTGGAATTGATTTGCATATTTCTTTTGTTGTTCTTGTTCAGCATAAATGAGTAAAACAGCAACAGGAGAAGTGAATAGCAAGAAAATACGTTTGATGTATTGGGGTTCTGGTGGGCTGAATATGTGTACTATTTTTAGAAGTGCATTTACTTGGATTTAATTATCCTCGGAGAAGTTGCACACACACACACACACACACACACATATATATATATATATATCTATAGATAGATATACATTTCACATTGTGGTCGTTTGAAAATTTTCCTTGGTCTCCCCACTCTCGGTGGAATTTGAAGCAATACGATTTGTTTCGTCTCTTGATGACGTTTTCTTTGTAACTTTTCCTCCAAACTCTTTATTAGTGGATGATTAATTGCGCGAGGAGAAGAAATTTTAAGTGACGAAATGCGATGATAATGATTTATTTGAAAATTTCAATTATGCTTCATTTTTGTTATTGCAGTCAGTGCCGGCTCGCTTATCATGCCTCGAATGGCTATATTATTGATTCAGTGTTGTGTATTTTATTTGTACTTTACGCATATAAATATATATGGTATATATTTAATGTATAATGTATAATATATTATTTGTAATGTATAATTTTTCAACCTATCCAGTTTGGGCTGATATAAAATTTTTGTAATTTCTCGTCACAGTTTGAATTCTAACATTCTCTTCTTCAACCCGTATGTTCTCTGCTGTTCCGGTGGTTGGATGTGGTCGAATTGTGCAATTGTTTGTCGACTATAGAAATGGGAATATTGAGAGCTAAAGAAAAAAAAACGAACATCACAGCAATTCGACATGCTTGCAATTTAACTGCTTCAACTGGAAAATGGCATGTTGATTGAGTGGAGCAGTTAGTTATTATTTGGCTGAAATGGTGCGCGGTGGAAATTGCATTCTGATCTCTGCCGCTCGTTTGGAGCAGAGCATTTTTCGTGTAGTGTAGTTAAGATGCGAGATCACAATTGAGCTGAATCATTAATTTAATCTGTGTAAATTATTTTTTCTCTTTCTCTCTGCTTCCCCACCGTTGCTCTTAAGTTTAAAAGTGAATTTGATTAATTCTCAACAATCAGGCTTCAATTGTTCTCTGCGCACTGTTGTTCTCAACTTCTTTGGAAAAAGAAATTATCTCAAATGGGCAAAATTGATGAGCTTTCTCTCTCTCTCTCTCTCTCTCTCTCTCTCTCTCCCTCTCTCTCCTCGACGGCAGTTTACAGACGGCACCGTGTATTTATCCAATGTTGCAAGCAAGTAAACAAATAAACAAGCCAACAAACAATAGAACTTGCGAAAATTATTCGATACTTTGGCTACTTCGCAAGCTCGGGTTTGGGATATTGTTTTAGCCGGGATATTTTAGCTTTGTTTCCTTGCGTGCGCGAACGACATTTTTCAAATTTCAAAATACGGGGAAAAAAGAATAAGAAGAATTTGCTATTTTTTTTAGTTTTTCTATCTTTTTATTTTGCACAATATCACAAATAAATTTCACCATATCTAGACAGAGTTGTCGCTGCGTGATTTTGCACATGTGTCGCCTGTGGTTGTAGTTGGTGTAGTAGTAGTTGTTGTTGTTGTCGTGGGGGACGAAAAATCCGACACGAAATTTTCCCATTTCAAGTGAACGAATCTGAATAGCTCTGGTAGATCCTGGGATGCAAGTACAAGCCCGCGTAGTAGTTGTCCAAGTTCCAGGGTCTTTGGGCAGCCGGAATACGTTTTCCAAATCTGCAATAGAACGATTTTAAGCTATATATATATATTATATATATATATATATATATATATATATATATATATATATATATATATATAGATAGAACAAAAAGCCAAGTAGAGGAAAATTTTGAACACCAACCGCATTCTGCTGTTCAGAAGTCCTTCACCTCGAATTTGGGATAGGAAATCTTCCAAAGGTGATCGGCGGGTCTTTTCGCTCATCGTTTCAGAATTTACCATTTCCATTGTACAGGCGCAGAGAACAATCAGCGCCAGATAGCCGTGCTTCATTGATGCTGCCAGGCTTGCGGTATGGTTGGGAAAAGCAATGTTGTAATTATTATTACTTTTGTGCGATGCGACCGGCTCGCAGTTCAGGACCGACTGTGAACGAGAGAGGCGACTCTTTTTCAGCTTGCTCGATTGCGATCCGTGCGCTTTAGCTTCGGCGTTTTAATTGTTATCCGAACTCTCAGTGGACGGACAGACGGTTGGCTCGTTGTCCTGTTGACCAATCAATGGCCAGAAATTTTATTATTATTATTATTAAGCATTACTGTCGTCGACTTGTGTCGACTGCCGCGCCACAACCCCCTCCCTTCTCTGCCCAATTGCAACCAAGCTTCCCTATATATCTCATCGAGTGCAAAAATATTTCACCGGGCACAGTAATAATTAATAATAAATATGTCTTCTTTTTTCACCAAAAAAAAGAAATATTTTCAATTTCACAATTGTTAATTAATTAAGCTTGGTTGAAATGCAATTTGCAATACGTTTGAAAATCTGTCGACTGCTGCTGTGCTGTGCGCGCATTTTATACAATCATTCTCACATTTCACTTTTCCATTCTCTTCTGATTATTATTGTTCTGTTGAGTTGATTCGTAGCAATTTTTGACACTTTGAATTTAATGACAGAACTATTCTTGCACAGCAAGACGATGAGCAACATGCAACTTGGAAAACAAGATGATCGATCAATTGTGTAATATTAATTATAAATATTACAAAATGGAAATTAACTGATCAAACATGCAAGCTTGTAACAATATTTAGAAGCAAGAAAAAACAATTATTTTTTGTTATTTTGAATATTTTTTTCAATTTCACTGATCAGGGGAGGGATGAGATGTTTGTTTGTTAGTTCAAACGGTACAGCTTAAAAGTGTCTTTAGCAATTGTTGAACAGGCAATGAGAACAGCAGCAGCAGCAGCAGCATATATATTTTTCAAAAGAAGTAACAGTAGTTGAAAAAGAGAGAGGGAGAGAGAGAAAAAAAATAAGAATCCAATCCAAACAACAAAGTTTGGTGGGAAAAAGTGAAAAACAAAAGACGCTTATATATTTTGTCATTATTAAGCTTGTTTACAATTATAGCAAGATATTGCAGAGTTTGCGGTTGAGAAAAGTCAGTGAATAAAAAATGGCGATTAATTTTCCAATTGGTAAAATCAAAAAGCAATTCCAATTCAGTTTTGTACCATTAATAGTAATTCAATACCGAAAATTAGAAAGCTCAGTTGGATGATTGGTTTTGCATGATCGATTTGCACTTTTTTGACATTTTCTGGGAAAAACTGATCAGCGGAAAGAGTGAACAAAAATTGATAATGACCAAATTTGCTGCTTAAGAAAGAAATCTTCCCCCCCCCCCCCCCCCTTATTCCACTGTTTCCATCCTTGTAGATTTTTGAATAATTTGATCATTGTAATATTGTCTCCCCTTTGTGTGCTATTAAACTTTTTGCGGAATGATGTTTCAAAGTTTGTTTGGTTCATTTGGAAAAATCACAGTTGTAATGGTGAAATTGATCCAAGAAAACATTTCGGATTCTTCGAATATTCGATTGCACCTCTGTAGCGCACAAGTTTGCCGTTCTCGTCGGTGCCAATTGATGATACTATTTGCTTTTTATTATTTTTCATTTCTTCCACAGCGTGGGTTGTGGCTGTGTATTTGGCCGAAGAGTCGGCTTGGATTCACTGGCTACTTGTTACACGGTCCTGGCTGTCATAGAATCAAGCTTCACAAGTACTTATCGACCACACGGTTTACATTTGTAGTTAGTTGTACATGCCAGTAGTGCTGAGAAAGGCAAACACTTTTCACAAATCTATCCCTCCAGCAATCTGCCAATACCATCTGTAAATATGCGAAATTGACGACAAATTTGACGAATTTATTTATTTTTTTCATATTCATTTATTCATTTTTTCTTTCAACAACTAATAATCAATCAGCAGATCAAAATTGAATAAATCAGTTTAATAATGATAATATTCGTTCTCAAAGTGGTGTAATTTTGATTTTATTTTATTTTTCAACCAATTCATCTATTCATAAATATATATGCTTCATATATTATCGATATTATAGTATGGCAGATTTGTGAACAAAATTGCGATAAGTTAATTTGTTAATAATAAATTTCTTTTTTTTGAACATTTTTACTTCTTTGCACAGTGATCCGCTGATATATATATATATATATATATATATATATATTGGTTGTAGTTTGGTTTATTGTGCTATTTTCAACTTATTCGCATTCAGCGATAATGAAAATTGGTCCTCTTGACAATACGACAACACTTGGATGTTGTTGTAATTAATTGAAAAAAATATATTTCAAAATTATTCTCACTTCTTTATGATCAAATATGATATGATTACTGAGCATATTAACAACATATGTATACATATATATGTATGAAATTGTTTTTTTGGAAAATTGGGGCACTTTGTTTTTGCAAAATTAATTGTAATGTTATTGAAATATTGAAAAATAAAAAAGAAAACTTTTGAAATTGATCGTCGTCCGCTTTTCTTATTTTATGCATACACAATGAGTTGAATTTGAAAAATAAAAATATATGATTTGTAGATTTGGTTTTTTTTTCTCTTCTATCTTTCTTTATTTGCATTCGAATTGTTGTGAGAGTTGGAATTCGATTTTCTACCGTATGCGTGCGCGTAAATTTTGGCCTCGACGTTGGAGCAGATTCATTTTTGATTGCAAATTATCATTTGTGCAAGAGAAGTGTTCTTTTTCTTTTTTATTCTTTCTTTTTTTTTGACTCTGATCAATTCAACTGATCAGCCGCATACTTGTGAATTTTCGGCTTGTGATTATTGTTCACCAAATTATGCTGACAATGCGCGCAATTAGTGTTCATCATAACAATTTTTTGCACACGGTGTACACAAGAGTTTTGCTTCAGAGAAGGGTAGAGAGAGAGAGAGAGAGAGAGAGAAGGTTGAGAACATGCAACAAGTGCAAACTGATGCAAGAAATTGTGCTCGGCGATATGCAAATGAATTATCAATATGAAATGAAATTCATCATCTGCAATACAGATGGATTATTAGTCGAGTGTACGGATTGAGGGAGGGGTGAGGAAGGGGGGAGGGGCAAGTTGAGAGGATGGGAGGCAGGAAGGGAGGGAAGAGATGATTTTGTTCTTGGAGGAGGGAAAATTTTTTTCCACTTGATTGACGAAGGTGAAAATTGAATTTTGCACACCAATTTACAATTCCACCGGGATCGATTGACAGACATGACACACCCTGCGTGCCGATAGATGATGGAGGCGATGCGAGTTTCAGTTTTTGGAAAAAATCTTTCCTGACTCTGAGCTGAGCTAAGCAAACGAATGATGATAAATATAACGACGCGTTCGTTGTCTGTGTTTTGAGAAAATTTCATCTTTTTCACCAAAGAAAACTGATTAATGATATTGCTTGTTGTTGATCGAATGAAATTATAAATTGATTTCAAGCGAGAAAATTTTTACAGAAAATTTGTTACTTTTCTATTTTTATGTTCGTCGATTTTTGGCAATTCTTTGCTCAGGCAATTTTGTTTCTGTGTTCTTTCAATCTAAGCTTTTTCAAGCTTATGCAAAAATAATTACTATTTATTAATTATAATGTTCAATTTTTTTTTGGTTTGGGAAATTTCCAAAAACTGTGTGTGTGTTTATTTTTAAATGGAACATTTGAAAATGATTTTAGTGGAAATTTAATTGAAGAAATTGAACTGAAATTAGAAATTTGCTGACGTTTGTTAAAAGACGGCTCGGTCGACTGCTTGATGTGTAATTATATGTAAAACTGCAAATGCTGAATTATAGAATAAATAATAATACATGGAAAATGCGGTGTAATTGTTTTGAGCAACTTTTTCAATTGGGTTTTGTGGTTTTGCTTATCAAGTTGTCACGCTTCTTCTTCTCTCTTATCTTATCTTTAGAAAGTGTTCAGATTTTTTGACGACAAACAAATTTATTCAATTTGTTCAAGCAAACGCCAAACAATCTTCTTCTGATTGTAGGTGTGATGCAAACTGAGATAAGTAATCTGCGTTGAAGATGCGTAAAAATTTGCATCACTTCGTGCACAAATTATGCGTACACATACATACATATTTGTTTTATTTTATTACCAACCAATTTTATCAATGATTTATTATTATTTTCTTGACTTAGTGTTTTATTTATTTGAAAAGAAAGGCAAATTTTTTGTGATAATGATAATAATAATAATAATAATTATTATTATTATTATTATTATTCTTTGAAGGGTTGTGAAAGATTTATTTTCAGTTCTCTGATTGATTTTGAGCATGCTTGCTTCTGCATACTTACGTTCAACTTTTTGTTGTTTTTTTTGAATTATTGTAAAATATTTGATGAATTCATCAACGTCATCTATAGCAGATAAGTGGCAAAGTTTTAACATTTTTTCTTTTTTTTTTGGAACGTTTCAATATAGCATCGTATATTGATGTGTTGTTTGTGGTTTGCATTTCGTCCAGAGAATATTGCAAATTCCATAATACACGCACTCATTCCGTACACTCAGTATCGCATTTGCATACGAATTTGTGTTAAGATTGAAATAAAATATTAAATGACTAGAATTATATACATATATTTATTAATATGTTAATTTTTTTTTCATTTATTACTTGTAGGAAGTGAAATTGTGTTTGCACTTTCAATATGTGCACTTTGCAGCATATTCGCAATCATGGTTCATCTTCTTGGACATGATACATTTGTTGCCTTTATGTTTAAAAGCTTCAGGTATGCTACGAATGTTATTGCATTCTGTTTGCTCGTTTGTTTGCTTATTTATTTAATCTCTTATATCATGCGTAGAATTATCACCGACGTTGAATATTGCTTTGAATAGTGACAAAATTGAATTCTGCATTCCATTTCCGAAGGATGCAGAAAATGCTGCTTTGTTCAAATTGTTGCATTGCAAGACAGAGATTTTTGTTGACAAGGTAAATTATTTTAAAATAACTGTTTTAATTTGTTGTTATTTTTTGAAAATCTCTTTGTTTTCTACTTTAGGAAAGCGTTATTGCTAAAGGTGTAATGAGTGGATTATTTTTGCTCAACTGTTCTAAAGTACCGGGTGATGTATACACTAACCGGGCTGCTATGAGGCATCACAAAAATTGCGGTCGATTTGAATACATCCTGTGAGTTTTTAACCTTTTACCGTTTTACGTGCATTTACATTTTGCATGTGTCTGTGTGTATGTGTGTGAGAAAGAGAAAAAGAAGCAAAGTAATTGTGTAGCAATGAAGAAATATTTGAATAATTCTCATTCACTGCCGATTGTATTTATCTTCTGTTCACATAAGCCATCCATTGTTTTCTTCTCTACTTTAAAAAACCGTGTGATATGAAATGATTTTTTTGATTGTAATTTTTATCTTGTTTTTTTTTATTGTTGTCAGTAATCGAATGAAAGATGTTGAATGCGTTCGGGAATCGGATGGACATTTGAACTTAATTTTCTTGGACAGTCTTCACTACGTGCATACCAATCGCTTTGTATACGGCATTCTTTTTGCCTGGCAAGAATTCTGCATGACGCATAATCAATACTGCTACATGAATACGGGACATTACATTTCTGTCAAGGTAATAATGATGATTATTTTTATTTCCATTTGTCAGTTTTGTCGTGCATTTCAGGAAAAGCCGTATGGTCTCCGATTGAAAATTAATCTGATCATGTCTCGCGTCTCTGTAGCTATTCCTGTATGCGTACAGTCGAGGCATGCTTTAATATTTCATATTGAAGAATTGCATGCTGAAAACTCATTTATCCTAGACAAAGATGATCAGAGTGAGTGTGTTTGCATGTGAATTTATCTTACAGTTGACGTTGTTTCTATTGCACAGGTACACATACGCATATACATGTGCGTATAAGTGTACAGAATTTATCTCATGTATATGAATATTGAATTCTCTTCTTAGAGTCCGGAGTGTTTCACTTGTTGGATATTTGGAACATCAGTGCGCGGAGGATAGGCTTGCTCCATTGTCTACGTTGGGATGCGCTGTGTCATGATTGTACAACAACCACGTTTTCTTTTGGAAATAGTCATCGTTTTGAAATAGTATATTCTCTTTTTGTGTTACGATATTGTTCTTTCTGTTGTCGTTGCTCTCAGGATGACTTTTTTTTTAGATAAATCCGTTGTGTGAATCACATTTTGATATTGGAGCAAAATTCACTCGTCACCTATGTATGGCCACACTGTGTCAAAGTATGAGCTCTTCAACTTTTCTATATTATGTCCTAATCCTTGATTTTATTTTTCAGTATTTTAATAATGCAAACAGTTCAAACTAAACTAGCATTAATAGGACACTATAAATTGATGATGTTTCTTTAATTTTTAATTTCTGATTACTTTTTATGTGTAGTGATAATTAAATTTCAAAAATATTAATAGCAAATGATGATGATGATGATGTTTATTTGTTTTTTTTTTTTTAATGAGTACAGCTGAAAGTTTCACAATTGAAATTATTTTTACTAATAATTTTCATTCATTCATAAAATTTTAGAATAGCTAGTTTTATAGATAAATAAGTTTTGTATAGGTGCACTACTATTTCACTTTGTGATTTTGTGTTTGGCTTGTTTGTTGTTCTTCATGTTGGTTTCCCATTTTCAGAGAATACTTTGAATATTAGAACATTGTTAGAATCTGGTACAAAGTTCTGCTTATATGGAGGAGCGATTCGAGTGGCTTTAGATATTATGCAACGCAACTTTGGCGAAGCAGTCAATGATGGCTGTATGGAGACATTGATGGACAAATCTTTGGTAACCAAAGATGACCTCTGAAAAGAAGCAAATAATTTATTTTTAATTTTCTGATATTTAGCGAGCCCTTTGCAATATTGGACCTGGCACAACAATAAGTGTGCAGATGGATTCCGTAGAGCTGCGCTTTGTCGTTGGTTATGAACGTGGCAACATTCGTGAGGGCTGTCTAAAATTGGACAACGTACTGTTGCTTTTGGAAAGTTGCCCGTATGCGTGGTTTAGCATGAATTGCAAATTTTACATTCAAGCTTTCGACATTTACAGCAGAATTGTTCAACGCCCAGGTAATGAATAAATTTATTCATGTTCTGTTGTTATTGCAGTTGCTTTTTTCTACTTCTTCAAATCAATTAGCAGCAGCAGTATACAGTTGTTCATTATTTTTGCACGACATTTTGCTTTGAAGTGGTTTGAATTTTCAATTGGATTCAAGTTGATAATTGAAATTTCTAGACGGACCGTGCAGTGCAGAGATGAGCGTATGCGACACTTTGATATTGAATGATGATCCAATGCTGTTGGAGTTGCACTGTGAAAGCAATTCCACGTCAACGACATTTACTTGCAATTTTGCGCAGTTTCGCATGGTATTTTCACCGGCTTGGTTTTCAGCTTTATTCAATACCCTCTTGGAACATCCGGATTGGCCGTTCGAAGGTGACGGAAGAGTTGATGAACAGAACAAGTGGACAGAAAACAAAATATACAGACTCTTGCATTTCAGAGAATACAACCATTGAGAAGCAGACGTCGGATTTGGTTGAACAAGCTTTGCCAGTTGAAGAAGAGTCGTCGTCACTGTTGAACGTGAAGAATCGTGAAATTCAATGGCTGTTCCGCCTCACCAATTGCCAACTGTATCTGATTGAGGAACCAATGCGATCTGATTCTAATGTTTTGAAATTTCACGTAAGTACACGACACACGATAATTGCGGTTGCATGTGAGATTTGCATATATATATATATATATATATATATATATATATATATATATATATTGGTTTCTTTTTCAGGTCGAAGCAACTTTGCGGTATTTTTTGAAATTAGACATGCACGAGTGTCGAGTTGACGTGAAATCTCTGCTCCTGTCGACGTGCTTGTTTGAAAAATTGGATGGCTTTTGCATCCCTTTGAGCAATCGTTTCACGATACTGTTTCGATTTACCATCCAACGCCAAGCATTGAAGAAGTGGCTTCATTTTCGCACGTTGGATGGATTGACTGACAGTTGTGGAATTATTGTAATATTGAATATTTAATTTTTCAAACTTTCCACTAAATTTATTTGCGTAATTTTTCGTTCAGATTCATCTGTCCAGTTGCACAATCAAGATGTCCTATTGTGATTATTTGATTGTAAAAGAAATTTTCGCTTGTCACTTCAAACGCAGGGACAGAACCCAGTCATTGTTGCCATTTTACAAGCTGTTGCAGTTGTTGCGAATGGAAATATATTCGTGTTCCGTTGTTGTTGCTGATTATGCGCAACTTCGTTCACCAATTGTTCGACTGTCGGTTCCAAGTATAGTCGACAGTTTGTGGACGTGAGGAACATTTTTTTGAACAGCTTTTGTTTAAATTTTTCAGATTGTTTTCTGAATCAGCGCATGAAATCCAAGGATGCGGTTGCGTTCGTCGGCTTTGGTCAGTGCTGTTTCTGCGTTGACATCTACAATGTTTGTTGGAATGACTGGGAACCGATGTTGGAAAATTTCAAGTCAGCACTTTTCAATATTCAAAAAATTTTTTGTCGACTTTTTGTTAATTTGTTTCAATAATAACAATAATAATAATAATTATTATTATTATTATTATTATTAATATTATTATTATCTCTATCAGGTTGACTTCTATATCTTGGTTTGTGGATTTTCATCGAAAAGATGCCTGTGTTGAATTCAAACTTGGTAAAATTAATTTTTCTTTTCTGTTTTTTCCTCCTTCTTTTCTTCAGTAATAAAATCATATTTCAGAAGATTCAGTTGCAATTTTTACTTTGCTGAAGTTGGTAGTCGATCGAGTGTTCAGACTTCGCACTGCCTTGCCTGAATACTTGGACAAAGCATCATCCCATTATCGGTAACTTACTTTTGCGGTGTTTTCTGGTTTTATTTTCTTTTTGAATTGTTCACACAATCCATCATTGTGTATATTGTTGTTCAACATTGTTCAGGTGTATATTCGCCGAGCCAAAGCTGAAATTGCCCATTTATGCATTGAAAAATGATACTGGTGAATTGATCAGCTGGCATGTGATTTCCAAATCAGATGCTCCCCAATACCACAATGATGGGGATGTTTCTTGGAAATTGGTTCAAGCTGACGACGAGTGCGCTCAGCTGTTATTCAACGAAGAATGTGAATTGTACATGGTTTGTAATTTCAGTACTATTTGATGTCTGTTGACTTGACACAAAGGGGTTGTTCACTTTTCACAGGGTGGACAGTTGTTGGAAAGGTTGAAAATTAAAATAGCAGATTCTGAAATCGACTCTCCAATTGATGTCAGTCGAGTTGGTGTTTACTACAGATCGGTGAATTTTCCCCTGGCCAAAGTATGCACAATGGATTTTTTTGGTGTTGTATTGTGAAAAACAGTATGCGTTTTTTGTTTCAAGGAATCCGACCAGCAGCAGCAACTAGTGCCAATGCGAGTGCTTTTCCGTGTCTCTGCTGATGATTTTGGAATGAAGACAATAACCGTCACTTCGGCTTTGTCGTTGCACAACTGTTTGGACTTTGCTTTGGATGTCAAAATTACGACGAATCATCTGCGAGGTGAATGCGATGCGATGTTTTTTTTTTATTAATTTGAAAAATATCAAAAAAAATTTAGATGCATTCCAAGGTAGCTTTCTGCCTGGGACAGTATTGAACGTGCCGGTGCGTTATTCGGCTGATTGTTGCTTGTACGTGCGACCGTCGTCCAGTTCTCATTCTGTGGATGATGCGGATGTTGGTTGGCATTGTGTTCAACTGGTGAAATCGTCGCAGTTGTGCGAGTGTTATTGTGCGGAAAAAGATGGCACAATTTGGTAAAATTTTTGCAATTTACCCCATTTGCTGCTAGCTTTGCATTCAATTTTTGCAATCTCTTGTTTTGTTCATACTTTTATTTTGCTTTTTGGGGGACTTTTTGAGATGATAATTTCCAATTTTAGGCGTAGATTTAAGAATTGAATTTGTGAAACTTGAACAATGTAAAAAAGAACACACAAATAGTAGGAACGATGAGCACAGTCGGATGGATGGGAGGGGTTTTCCTTTTTGTTGCACATTCATAAGTTATTTCTTTCGTTAGGCTCGTTGCCCAGGTATCTGAACTTCGCTTCGACGTTGGACCGGAACTGGAAACTGCATTGCCGGCCAAATTGATTCATTTTTTGCCGACTGTTGTGTTCAAAAATTGGCTTCCGTTGGATTTGATACTGAAGGACAACGGACAAAGGGCGGTCACAATTGGCAGCGGTGGTCAGCAAGCTTTGCACTGGGTAGGTATAATGATGGAATGAATGGTCGGTTGTGAAAGTTTTTTTTCACAGATCAAGCCGGATCCACTTGTCAGATTTTTTCTCACCGTCGGTGGGTTCAAATCCTCGCAGCCGTTGGCCCCTTTCAAAGAAGAGCCTGTGCTACCGTTGATTTCAACACCACTGAAAGACTGCTATGATCGTTTGCTCGTTTTGCGCGCGCACATCAGTTCGACCACGCCCGAAACATTTGTCGTTAGTGAAGTTGAAATGAATTTTTTGCGTGCAATTTTGTTGTTGTTGCTATTGTTGTGCTAATGTTGAAGATTGAGCTGAAGTCGGATTTTGTTGTTGTCAACAAAAGCGGTTTGCCGTTGATTTTGAAGCAGTTTGGTACGAGAGATGATGCAGCTGGTCAATTGCCAAAAATGGAAAAAGTACCATCCACCAGCCCGTTGCTGTTCTCACTTTCGGATTCTGAATCGCCTCAAAGGTGAGCTTTCTGGTGACCACTTTTTCTTTTCATCTCCATCTGCGACATCTCTGGCAATCACCGCTGGGATGGTCAACGTTTGTGTGTTATTGTTTTTGCATTTCATTTTACATCTGTTTGTTTTCAGATGTTGCGTACGTCTTGGTTGTCTTATGGAACCCAAGCTGAAGCCAAAGTGGTGTGAAAGCTTTTCACTGGAAAAGGGTATCGCATTCAGAGATTTGAAACTCGTCTCAGATGACGAGAAGGAAAGGTGCCAAAAACAGATAGACAAAAGACAACGTCGCGTTTCAGTGTTGTTAACGCTTTTGCTCGTTTATAGCATCTACAATATTGGTGTGGAAATTGAACTTCTCGAAGGACCGCTGAAGAATTGCCAGCTTATTGTTCTGACAACTCGATACAAGCTGATCAACAGATCCCATAAAATGGTTTCTGTTTGTCAATATTCAAATGATGATGATGAGGTTGCAACAGTGGATGTTGTTGTTGTTGTTGCATTTTCACTTGAGCACTGCTTAGTAGTATCTTTTTTGTTTTTCAGCAATTGGAAGATGTCGACGACAGTGAAAGGCAAGTGGTTCATATTTTGCCGTCTGAGACGAAAGCTTGGCATTTGCCGGATGCTTCAAAGCCGCCACTGATGTGCGTTCGTATTGGTCACTTGAGCACGTGGTCACAAGAATTTCTCATCGACCGTATGACATGCTTTCTACTCCATGTCAGGTATTGGTAGTAGCAGTAGTGGTTGTTGGTTGCTTGCTGCTGTTCTGATGGCAACAGAACCAAGCAGCAGTGGCCCGCGTTCAGCAAGCAGAGAAGAACAATTTTCTGTTTTATTCAGGGACCAGAAATCGCTGCCTCATTTTTTGTCGGTGGAAATAGTGATGGAAAGTTCGTCGTACGTGATCACCTTTTCTGACGCCAATCATTATTCACCTCCAATGCAGATGATCAATTTGTCATCGGTACCGTTCGCATTCAAGCAGAAATACTGTCCTGATAAATTGATGATCAAAGTTTTACCCGGCACGATCAGTAAATAAATATTTATTATAATTTTTTTAAAAATGAGTAAAACATAAACTTGCAGCAAACTACAACTGGGACCATTGGTTGAAACCGAAATTATTGCTGTTCACATTTGCATCCGGACATAAGGTGGAACTGGAGATGAGCGGCTCTCAAGATCACGTTGCTCTTGCATACGACAATCCATTTGTGATCTTTGTTAGCAGGTCAATGCCAATTTGAGCATTTTAATTTCACCATGCTATTATATATATCTGTGTGTGTGCGTGTGTATGATTATTGTTTGTTTGTTGGTTTTGCAGGAGCGAGTCGACGATGAATTCGAAAGATCGTTTTGTACTGACTGCAGTCGGCACGAGAGATGTTGTTCTTGCAAATTATGTAATTGCAATTGTCGCATGTTTTGTTGTTGTTGTTGTTGTTGTTGTTGTTGTTTCATTTACTCTCTTGTGTCGTTCTGTTATTTTAATATTTTAGAACTCTGTTAGACAACATTTCACTCCATTTCAATATTGGAAAATGGAGACCGATAATCGAATACGCAATGTCGGTGCGAGCGATAGTTCTTCCAACGACAACAAACCAATAAGGTATGTGCTGGACTTTGAGTACAACAAGAAGGCGAAGCAGAAATCCGCTATGCTCTGCTTGAAACCGGCGTCCTATTCTCGGTCGACCACGCAACGATGGTATTTCACTGATGTGAGTCTTTTTTTCTTTATCATTGTTTGCATCTTCAAAGCAAACGTTAATTTTATACTGTATCAATTTCGTGCGTAGGTTTTGTTTCACTCTTTTGTTTAACTTTATGAAACGAGGATCGTGAAATTTTTTTAAATAAAACAATTTTTCACTTTGATGTTCAGAATTCGGTGAAGAATTGGAAGAAAAAGTTTTGCTATTTTACCGTTTCCAATTGGTCAGCCGGTGGTCATGTGCAGATGGTCAGTTCGGATTCGAATTTCCCCTCGCAGTGTCGGGTCTTTTTCCGTCGTTGTCACCGGAAAGCCGGCACTGGCGTTGTGCGTTTGTCGACCACGGTCCACGGTTCCACCAGGGTGCTGATAGTGCGTGACGAGCAGAGAAATTTTGTCCAAGATTTGCCAGAACGCCAGACCAGAGTACCACTGCCGACGGAGCTGAGCCGCGACTGTGGTCAACCGAAATCCCGCTTCTCTTGTTTGTTCTTTGCGTCGGCTTTCGACGTGTCGGTTGTCAACGTGGACAACGAAGAATTGCTCCATTTGAGGCTCAACGAAGTCGCAATTTCAATCAGCAAGCGCACGGAAAACACCAATCTCAGCGCTACTGTCACTTCTATTCAAGTAAAAAGAAGAAAAAAAAACATTTTTTTTTCAAAATTTTTTACATTTGCATATTTTGCAGTGTGACAATCAGGTGAATGCTGATTCGTGGCAATTTTTGAAAGTGCTCTCCGAAGAAGATGAAATGGAACAAAAAGCAGGCGGTGGTGGTTCGTCGAAAAAAGCCGGCGCCAGTGGTTCCCTTGCGCTGAAACAGCACAACGACCGCAACAGTGTGCTTCCGGCATTTGCGATGCATTTTGCTTGGGCAACGAATAACATTCATCCAGTATTTGAGGTGTTGTGTTGCTTTCTCTTTTGACGTCTACTTTTTTTTGTGGTTCCCAAAACGACATGTTTGAAATGCATGAAATTTCAGATTGCCGATGTTCAAGTCGGTCGTACAGTTTTGCAAGTGGATGAAATTCTACTCTGGAAGTTGTTCGAATTTTTGGGCTGGACCAGAAGCACTTGGCGAGCCGTTTGGGAAGACAAGCCGGTGGATGTGGTGGAACGGAAACGATTTTATTTCAATCGACTCACACTGAGCATGAAAAAGTTGCACTTGTCCGTATTGGTGGCGCAGTCACTGCCTGCTCGGCTTTCTGACGTCAAGCGACAATGGAACATGCCGTTGGTGTGCTTTGAAAATGCTGTCGTCAACATTTTGCCATTCCAACAGGCCCACTGCTTCGAGACTATACGATTTTTGTTCATAGCGGCGCAGAAGCATTTCGTCCGTACGTGTTGCAACAGCATTCATTCATTCAGTTGTTTGATTGATTCTGTTTTATATCTCGTTGCAGAAGTGTTGCGTAATCAAGCGATGAAAATACTGGGAACTGTGGATTTTCTTGGAAATCCTATAGGGTTGTTTCGAGAGCTCAGCGGTGGCATGCACGAGCTGGTCAGCGACGGCAATTTGGCTCATTTCACGTCACGTTTGTGGCACGGTTTGTCCAATTCTGCGGCAAAATTTACCAGCGCACTGTCCGAAGGTGTGGGCATCATTGCCATGGACATGGAATACGGAGCTGTTCGACAGATTGTCCAATGCGAAAATCCCCAGACCGCTGCTGATCATTTGATTTTGGGTATCAAAGGTTTCGGTATTGGAATATTCGGCGGCATGACGTCTTTGGTTAGCAACGCGGTCGATGGAGCAGTTTCTAGCGGCGTTGAGGTGAGCTGTTACGGGCGAGGGGAGGCGAAATTTGCTAAGATGATCAATGATCACTGAAATAATGATGATGACAATAATTGCACCGTGATCTTTGGCATTGTTCATTGTTCTATTTTTTTCCCATCTTTGTTGGGTCAACTACTTCATTCCACGAGTGCTAGTCTCGCTTCCAATTCAAATGTGTATCATGTTGTAGGGATTGCTCACCGGCATCGCCCGAGGTCTGGTCGGCACGGTTGCTAAACCAATGCAAGGCATTTTGGACTTAGCCACCGGCGCAGCCGGTGCTGCGAAAGAGGCTACACAGAAAGATGCCTCGTTGAAATGCTATTTCCCTTCCAAACGCATGCTGCTGCCCAGAGCTGGTTACAGTCTCAGCATGGCATTACCGAAATATGATTTGCAACTAGCAACGGCGCAGAAAGCTTTACAATCTATTCAAACAGTCCATGACGAACCTGATATGCAGTATGTGATCTGTTTGTTCTCTTTTGTTTTTTTTTTGTTTGGTTTTTTCATTTTTACGACAACTAGTGAAATCAACTACAATTGAAAATGATGATAAGTAATGCTATTGCTGTTATTGTTTGCTTTATTTTCTTTTCATTGTTTCAGTTGTTTGGCTGTGCAGAGTTTGGATGAGAACGAAAGTGGACTGTTGCAATGTTTGATCAGTTTGCGTCGGCTGTATTTGGTCCGTTGTAAAGATGAAAAAGTGAACATCATATTCAGATGTGCAATTGTCGACATACTCGACCTGCGGATATTGACAGACGTGACTGCAGCGGGAAATCAGGATGCGTCAGTTGTTCTGTACGTCAGGGAGAGGAGAGTTCGCCTAAGCTTTCGCCGGTCTTCCCACGAATTGCCGAAGAAATGTGTGATCAAGTGCCCCGATTCATCCAGTGCAAAGCAGGTGAACTTTACACTAATTTCTGCACTGTTAAATGTTAATTTTCGTGCTTGGATTTTGTTCTTGTTGTTGTTGCTTGCATTTTCTTTTTTTCACAAAGTGGTAATTTTCAGCTCAAGTCCAAGTTGACCACCGCCAGAATGTTGTGTTTGTCGTTGAAGAAAAGATTAATTGCAGCCGACGAAATTTGTATATGCTCAAAAATGTGATCACAATTCTGAATAGCAGCAGTAGGTTGAGATTGTTGTCATTGTCACATTCCACGGTATATTCTATATATATATATATATATATATATATATATATTGTTCTGTGGATAGTTCAGTTTTTCATTTTTGAATCAAGCAGCTTTTTACACGATATAATCTTTTATTTTGTTCAATAACATCTGAGATGTGTGTGTGCGTGTGTTAGAAAATGAAAACAAAAAATATACAGAAAAGAAAAATAATTGAAAGTGAGCTATTTGTACGGCCATTACGGGCATGTTATCTTTGCATAACAGTATTTGATCAGTTGATCAAAATTTTTGAAATCTTCGAGAAAAAAAGTTTGAAAAATGTTTGGCAACACCATGGACGTTCGTTTGCGGTTCAATACTGACGTGCGCCGCAAAATTCTTCATTCAACTGCAGAACCGTGTTCACGTCGGCAAACGAGACATGCAAATCCAAAAATTGCATTTTCAAATGTTGCATTCAAGCATACTGCATGGTAAGCACTGCCTAATATGGTAATGAAACATATTTGTTCGCGTTACTTGTGCTTATACACAACAATATTGTATAAATCTATTCATGTGTGTTTTGCTTTTTTAGCAAAGAAGACATTGAAAATTTTAAATATCACAAAATATGTTTTTTGAAAAAAATCACATTATGAAATAACATCTATTTGTTTTATGAAACAAAAATTCCAATAGGCGGCTTACCACAGCAAGCGAAGATCACGTATTCTTGGCCAGTTTCTGAAACGCTGTTCAATACCGGTAAAGTGCATATTGGACAAAGGCTGAAACGGAAACAACGTTGCAGCTTTTCAAAAGACAAAACTTACCATACTACACCAAAACGATTACAATTTGCTATTTTATTTCACATTTCAAAAGGTTTTATATTAATTTGTTTTTTTTTAATTTTAGTTTAGATCTTGACATGAATGTTAAACTAATGTAAATCAAATTATCTATCTATAATCGTGTAGCAAAATATTTTTTTTCTGTTGGCAAAAAGTATACATACGAATCACTGTGCAGAAATACTGGAAAAGTCCGCACAGCCACTTGCTGCTTGCACATTGCAATCTCCAAATTGAACAACCTTGAAGCTAGCAAGGCCAGAATCTAAATATGCAAAACAAAAAAGACATCAACAACTGCGTGGATGTTGACTGGCAACTCTACTACTACTACTACTACGAGTGCTACTACTCTGTCGGATAGGAACCAAGCGTTGCTGTTCAAAGATGCCAACAATAACAGTGGATACCAATTCAGAGGCAGTTGACGTTCTATTTTGTCATTGCTGTCCACCAGTTGGCACAACGATTCCAGGCCAATTGTTTTAACACAAATCCAAAGGATAGCTTCGATGGGAAAACCGTCGAGCCAACGGAACTGTTCCACCTTGGATTTACTGCCGCTGCTTTTGTCGACGATTTCACGACATGATGCACTTTCTGACCACCAGTCGATGTGCTGGTGGTTTTCTTAAAACAGAAAAAAACAATCGAACTGAAATTATACTGCTGGTATTGCTGAATGAGAGAAATGGTTTCTCAGTCAATACGCTGATAAAATTCCATTAAATTTGGCAAACGATTTGGATTTTCGAACAAAGCTTTCACTGTGGACGCCAAGCTGGTACATCTGCTGCAAAGTGTTGTTTGCGTTTTGTTGGAAATGCATTTTCTGACGTTGAACAGCAGCTTCCAATCGTCTGCACAAACGGGTACACCGCCTGAAAAAGTTGACCAAGTAGGTAAGTTGAGATAATCTTTTACATTGACTAAATATAACGAACCTCGTAAAAAGTAGTTATTTAAAAAACGGACGCGTTTTGCTGCAATTCCGAACGTCATCATGAAAATCCATGATCTTAAACAAAAATTATTGATAACTTTTTTTCCACAACTAGAATTGCTGAAAGGAATGCACAATTTTTGTACAATAGTTTTGTACTTTATTTTGCATTTTCGTAAATTCTGTTCTTCTTTTCAACTTGTCTCGTGACACTTACTTACCCATGAATACCGCACTGTGAACACTGTGAACCTTGACTATTTTTAATCATGAACAAGTCACCATACTGTAGCGGATCTTCATTTCCATCCGTACCTGTGGAATTTAAATTGGTCATTGTAAATGTTCATCGGGGCTAATGGTCAATAGGTTCATTTGAAATGTTTGAAATTGCTTTTAAAATATTTAAAAACACTAGTTGAAGAATTCCAAAAATATATTAACAAATTGATTAACATACTTGCATTATATGGATGAATTTGCAAATTTGTTGAGTGCGTCAATTCTTTGACTGCAAATAAATAAATATTCAAAGGTAAATAAGTACTGATTTTAATTTTTTTTTTTAATAATTTTGAAATGAAGCATTTTTGTTCGAAAATTACGCATGAACATCTTTTCGCACAATTCTATTTGCAGTCCATAGACATCTTCTTTCACACAGTTGAGCATTTCTTTAAATTTCTTCATCGAACACGGTAGCCTAAATAAGGTATATTTATAATAATTGTTGCTGTTGTTGTTTTCGCGTGAAATATTTTTATTCTGTGATAATACTTTTGATTTTGCTTGATGAAATGAACGGCTAAATTGGCAGCTGCTGAAAAGCACTTTGAAGAGAAAAGTTTTTCCAAAGCGCTATCATCATTCAACAAGATGATGGTAAATTTTCTGACAGTTCCGTCTGTTTGCAACAAGAAAACATCATCACCGCTTATGTCGTAACTGAGCACTTCCTTTGAGCCCAAACTGTAAGCAAATATTAGATCTGACAGTGAACTAAAATCAACAATGCAAATGTGTCGATTGAGTATGCTGATCAAAAATTTCTTTCTAAAAGTGAAAACATGTTGAATTATGTGACATGACCATTCTGTTCAACCCTGTTATCTATATCTATATGCGTACTTGAAAATATGCAAACGCCGGAAAGTAACAGAACGCGAATCTTCATCGTACCAAATTTTGAAAGGTTGACTGCAAAGGAAATGGACAGAAATGGAGATTGAATTCTTTTTTTAATTTTTTACTCTGATAGGGAAAAATTGCTACTCAACGACTTACTTTGGTTGAATAATTTTGCAAAAAACTACACATTTCGGTTGGTAAAAGTGCAACGCATCATCGACGGGATGTTTCAAAGAGAAACAGAATTTTCCACGGCGTCTAGCTGCTACAACGTTCAACGAAGTGGAGAAGTCAGCTTTCCAAGCACAAGCTCCACAATTTGCTCTTTTGTGCCAGTCGCCAAATTCAGTCAAACTGAAGCTTAAAATTTTTGGAAAATTTCAAATGCACTGAAGCGAAACATTATATCAACATTTATTGATGCTTACTTGGACGTGTTGAAAATCAGATTTCGATGACGAGTGGAAATTAATAATAAATTGTCACATTCATCAAGTTGAATTACACTACTGTCAAGATGCAAGAAAAATTTGACAAATCCTTCTTCATTCGTATTGATCTTGTTCTAAATAGGAAAAATTATTGCCGGCAGTGCTTGTTTGGTGATGAAAACAAGACGAATCTTTACCGTCAAAATGTACACAGCCCCTGATTTGCATCCGACGTACAATTCTGATGAATCATGCTTCCAACAGATACAGGTCAGTTGATTGCTGCAGGCGGTTAATCTAATTTTGAACAGTGCAATTCTGTTAGCCGTATAATTTTTCAAATTCAACAAGTGGACAAAGCAATCTCTAAAAATTAACTTTCAATCTACCAATCTGCTACAGTCGACCGCTTACGATGTTCCATAAGCGAGATAGCATTCGTTCGGAGATAGTGAGATTTTCACAACTGGTAAATCCTGTTCAAATGAGGAATAATGTGGATGCGGGTTGAAATTGGAAATATTGTAATTAATCAAATAAATTTCAGACCTCCGTTGCTAGAATTTCAACCTCAGCAGGATCGTCATTTTTGATAATTTTTCTAGTGAAACGATGAAACAATAAAACGAGTCCGGTGGAGCAGCCAATCGCCAGAAAAGAATTCGAAACTGACAAGCACAAGAACTACAACAACAAGCATCTATGCTTCATGCATGCACTACTCACTGGTGATATGCAAATTTGTAGTGTAAATATTAATTTTAGTTCAGTTGAAAAATAAGAAGAAGAAGAAGAAGAAGAAGCAGTTTCTGTTTCTTACTTTGAAATTTTTGGCAGCAATATTTTCAGCTCTGATTCTTTTCGACAAATCTGACAATTCAGCAATAATCACAGATGGGAATGGTTGATTGGATGCAAAGCTCGATGATTGTTCCATTGAAATGAATGATGCTAAATTGCACTGTAAAGGGGCTAAAGACAGGAGAACAGTGTATGATATAATTAGCCAAAGAGGTGGTTCAATTTAAATTTGAAACAGTGAATAACGGCGACAACTGAGCAGCAACAAGCGGTGTGAGTACAATTTAACGACAACATTGAAACGTGAATACACAAAAATTAATAAAAATTTCAGCACGTGCAACAGAGTTTTCTCCAATTCACTGAGCGGCCGTTTGACCAGCAAAACTGCTCTTGGTGTTTGCAACTTGTGCTGATATATCAAAGGCGATGTCATTTTTTGATTGTAATCAGAATGCATTGTACACAGAATTTTCATTGATCTTGCACTATTTGCAAACATTTGCATTGATTGCTTGATTGTTTGCTCGCAGTTTATCGTCATTGTTGTTGTGTATTTTTCTTCTTTTTTCGCTCAACTCCTCCAATCTCGCACACATTTGTCCACTGATCACAGTCTAGCGAGTCAGTCAGTATGTTTTGATTACTGTATCTGTCAGTATCAAATAATAATTGTCAATACAAGCCCTTGCAACAAGACAGTGCTAAAAATGACATTTCTCTTTCACCAGCAACTGCTTGCTTGAACGCCTAATTCCAAGCATCAAGAAAGAAGCGGACAAACATTTCCTCTTGATTTGAATTTTTACTGTACAAAAAGCACTGTTTTATAAAAAATTAAGTTCGTTCAAGTTTTTCATTTACAGTATGACAAGGAAATGTCGAATGTGATGTTGTTGCTGTTGTTCTTCTTGGTGAATAATGTTTTATTTGTTTCACGTTGCAACGATGACGTTTTTTATTTTTCGTTAAAAGTTTTACTTTTTTAAAAGCAAATTTTAAATAGCAAGTGTGTTTCAAGCGAAAAAGTGTCTAGACGGATAACTTATTTTTATTCACAAAACAATAAGTAGTAAATCAATGAACGAAAGAAAGAAAGAATGAATGAATGAATGAATGGATGAAAATTGCTATTCAGTAGAGATGATTGATTTTTCTTCTTCCATTTTGATGATTCGTTGTCACTGATGAAGATGGTCAAGTTCAAAAGTGAAGCACGTTCAACGCTGCCATGGCGGAAATGCCAACCAGAAGCAAAAGCACATGCCAGAGGCTCTCTTTGGCGTCGTCCACTCGGAGCAAGTCGGGCAACACTTGCACGAGGGCAACGTTCAAAAAGCCCCCGGCGCTGAAAGGCAATATCCACGCCGAGCCAACGCCCGTGCTGCCGCCGTTCAATGCTAGCGCGGTCATGGCGCCGGCCAGGCCGAACGCGGCCGTGGCCAGTTGAGCGCTGACCGCCCGGCGCCGGCCCACGTTCGCCCGCAACAGCAGGGCGAAGTCGCCGATCTCGTGCGGTATTTCGTGCACCAGGATGGCGAACGTGGTCAACGCGCCCAGGCGCACTGAGACCAAGAAGCCGGCGCCGATGGCCAGACCGTGGCAGAAGTTGTCGACCAAGTTGGCCAGCAGGTTCAGACCGGCAGCCACCAAGCGCTTGGAGTGCTGGTCGTCCGGCTTGACGGCGCACTTCTCCACCGAGAAGCAGAAGAACAAGCCCATCACAGTCCACCAGCCGGCAGTGGCCACACCCTGGGCGTCGGTCGAGCGCCAGATATCCGGCAGTAGGTGCAGAAATACGTCACCGATCAGACTGCCGACCGCGAAGCTCAGCAGACGATTCAAGCTCAGGCGGCCGGCCCAGCCAACACTTTCCACTTGTTCTGGCAAGAACAGAGCCGGTGCCACGCCGGCCGACACTACCACACCGGCCGCCAGCAGGCAACAAAGCCAACTTGTGCGCAGATGTTCGCATTGTTCACTCTTGTTCAACGTGTCATGAGGAAAAAAGCAAGAACTCACATCCGTCGATTTGGTCGTAGATGGCGTTGCTGTTTCACCTAAGCTGATATTCACCACCACCGCCACTACTACTAGCAACAACAACAACAGAGGAACTTTGGAAAACAACTGTCCAATACTGTTCATTCAATTTGGCAAAACACCAATAAGAAGAATATTAATAGAAAATGAAAAAAAACAAAAAGAAAACAAATCAACCAACCAACAAAATATGTGAGCAGGTTAACACCGCTGACCTTGGCTTTTCACAATGATCGCTTCTTCTTTTTCTTCTTCTTCTTCAGCAATTATGCCATGCTTGGACGCTCGCGGTGCCAGCCGACCTGAATTCTCAACAAACGCGCGTGCATGCACGCACGCAAGCACGCATTGCCTTGAGAAAAACTGGAGTTTTTATAGATACAGTATCCTACTTAACGATGCGCAGGTAACATAATATTCATTTTTTACAATTGTTTTTTATTGACAAAAATTACTAATCACAGAAATTGAAATAATTTCAACAGAAAAACGTATTGACGCAACTTTTCACGTGAAAATCTATTCATTCATCGTCAATTTTTTTCTCTTCACAACACTCATCAATTACAGCACGAAGAAGGGCAGACAAACTGCACGGCTGTGGATAATCGTTGTCGATTAAAGTGATCAGACGATGATCGTCGTGAATCGACTGCAACAATTTTCGCCCAATCGATCCTGATTCATACAGCCGAGCCCATCGTTGCCACAAGTCGAACGCTTCGTCCTGTTCGAAAAACAAATGAAAAAAAAACATTGAAAATTGAATGAAGCTCAATTATGCCACAACCTTCCACACGCGGAAACTTGCCGCATTAGCAACAATTGGTTGTAAAATTTCCTGACCCACAAAAACACCCCAAGTCAACGCCATTGTCGCATCTTCATCATAGTTTAACGTTTCAAATGAACCCTGAAATAAAAAGAAATGAACAGACCATTTGATTAAATGTTCATCAAGGTGAATTTCATCGTTTGAATTATTATTTAATGAATTTGCATACATTATGATGTATTGTAAAATGGACAAAACTTACATCAAAATTAATTGCATGATAATTTATTGAAGGGAAATTTTGAACATGATTCAATAGTATTGTCGTACATTTGGAAGAAGCGAAAAATTCCAAATATCCCTAAACAATTATATTTATACAATAAACCAGACTGATCAAAATACACTGTGCGTCGTCCACCTTCTGGTAAATATAACCGTTCGCTTCTCCCCAACCAAAAATAGGATCATCTAAAATAAACAGCAATACCAATTCTTTGCACATGTATTATGTATGTATGCTTCCCGGTAAACATACTTGAAGGCAAGCCATTCACGGCAACCTGGCAGTTGATAGTACTAGAATGCAACATTTTTACACTGGTATAACAAAGCTGATCACTGAACAATGCAAGTCTTACAGAATTCCATTCGAATTGTAATAAATCAGTTCGTCTTTGAGAACATCAACGGCTGGATCTGAATGATTTTCATTCCATGGCAAACGTCGCACCGTATGACCATGCCGATTTGGTGTTCGAGCAATGAAATTGCAAAATATATCTCGAACGTGCTCGAAGCTGCTCAATTCCTTATCCCACATGTCGAGAGCACAAGAATCGTTCATTTGATCTATACAGCTGAACAAATAATGCTTCAAATCTCCAAATGCTGGATTTCCCAAATCGCCCCATCTGCCGTGTGGGAACTGTTTCCAATCACGAGTGCGACACAAGTATGATTTTGGTCTTGTATTCCAATATATTGGTCGAACAGCTTCTCGACAACGTACTGAATGTACTGGGTGCTTTTTCCAGGGCAACATACGAACAGGAGATTCCTTCCACAAACCAATCTGCTCTAAAATCGATCTGAAATAAAAAATACTTTTTCTACATAAGTATTTAACAACATTCACTATTTATATTTTTTGTAAAACCAATATACAGAATTTATTGCAATAAAGTATGTTTTTGCCTTGTAGATTTTTCTTGATTCAAAGTGTAAAAGTGGAGTCCGGGTACGACGTGCCGTTCTGCATTCAACAACTTCCGACAGAGTTCAACGGCAAACGAAATACCAAAATTGCGCACCGCTTCTGCATTTTCCTTAATCGATTCCAGCGTTGTTAACACTGAATCCGGAATGACAATTTTCGACAGTTGGACAATTTTCATAATGCTCTGATAACTCTAAACGCAACAATAAACAATACAGTAAAATCAATAATCAAACAAACAACTTACTTGTATAGGCAAAATACCAGGGATTATAGGTACAACAATACCAATTTTTCGACAATCGTTAACAAATTTAAAATAATGCATTTCATCAAAAAATAACTGAGTTATGATGAAATCGGCCCCGGCATCTACTTTAGCCTTTAAATTCAACAAATCTTCTTCATAAGATGATGCGTCGGGATGTCCAGTAGGATAGCATAAAATCGGAAAGAAAACAACATAATTATTCGAGTAAAAGAAGATCATTAAACAATACACAGAAATACAAACCAGCAACGCAGACTGTAAAATAATCGCCATAATGGGAACGAATAAACCGAACTAATTGACATGCATATTGAAAATCAGTTGCCGTAACGTTGGCGTCATCGCTGATATCACCACGCAAAGCAAGAATATTTCGAATGCCTATTTTCTTAACTCTCTCTAAATTAGAAAGCACAGTCTTTTCATTATACTGCACTGATGTAATATGCAACATTGTGTCAAGCAAGCAGAAGTTCAGAACGCAATCAGCCAACGAACTCGAACTCGTCACTTTTTCACTAGCTGGATCACTTCTCATAACCCAAGTAACATCAACAAACAGTGGCTGGCTGTTTGCAAAAATATCCACCCTAAAATAAAAGCAACTTCAAAAGATTGTACAATATCATCTCATTCAGACAAATTATTAATTACAAAAGCAATCCTCGATAAAACAGAAAAGTTCAACACAAAAAACACTGACAAACCTATTCAACAAATTAATCAGGCCTTCAGGTGTATGCGGTGGAAAAAATTCCAGGGAAAAAAAACGTCTACCGCTAGACATATTTTGCTTTATACGATCTATCAAAGGCTGGCATATTTTATCCGTTGATTTCTTTGGAGATGAATTCAAATCATGTCGTGTAGTCTTCAATTCCACAGCCTCAAGAGAAGCCATCAGTGATACATCAGAATATTCAAAACAGACACCAACGTCACTAACAGAGAATCGTCAAATTAGTACATAATCATTCAAGCAGACAAGAAAAATTCAAATTCTAAATATTATATCCATAAACATCAACTTTCTCAACAAATTAACCATATAATTATAAACAATAACATTACAAAACATCTTACACGCTTTAACGAAGGTGCATCTTAAAGAAAAAGTTTAACTATCAATAAATTGCAAAATAAAATATAATACAAAATGAAAATAAAGTAAAAAAATTGCGAATACTATTTTACAGCTGATAAAGAATACATAACAACATTAAATTATTTACAAATACAATTACAAACATACTGTAAACACGGTTTACAAAAATACTAAAAATTTCCCTTTATTTCATTCAAAAAATATGACTTTTATGATAATAAAATTTCAAATCATTACACGTACCATAAATTTTATTATTTAATAAAAATAAGAATGAGCACATGGAAAATAATTTGTGCATAAATTTGCCAAACATGATTTAATCTTGAACATATACATACTGTAAATGTGTCGGGGGACTACTATCAGTTACGTCAGAGCACGTTGGTATAACGGTTACTTTAATTTTACTTGAAGATATTATGTGTACTATTCATGTCCTACACTAAGCCATAAGGGAAAACGATTATATTGCACCTTCCTTGTGGAGTAGATGGCATCTGCTTTGTAGGCATAAGCGGATGTACGTTTACGATGGTAGAAATAAAATTTTACATTCAAATTCAAAAGTAACACTTCTCAGAAGAAGATACGTCGACGTATTAAGCTCTGAGCTTAACGGAAACGAATCTTTTTCCAAAGGAGATTCGTTTCTGTTGGTTACCGGTTTCTAATCCCTGTTATCAGAAAACTGTTTGAAATTCATTGGTTTCCAAGAAGTCGAAATCGAACCAAGCTGCATGTGGTGTTCTGAAAAAGATGGAGATGGCATGCAATTAGTTAACAGATGCATGGTTTTCTGAAATCCTGAGATGGACGAACGGAAAAGTGCATACATGTAAGTGATCCCCTGAAAACAATCGAGCAAGATGGGAATCTGCATACAAATAGACGTTGGCAGCATATATAGAAGACATCCTTTGTCATCTGAAAGTGCTCTGAATATAAAAAGACTTTTTGAATTTACAAACCGGCAGAGGTTTGTACAATAATTTTAAATTCAATCCAAGAGTAACTCTTCTCAGAAGAAGATACGTCGATTTATTAAGCTTTGAGCTTAACAGAAGCGAATATATTTTCAAAGGAAGGCGATTGCATTGGCAGCCGGTTTCTAATCCCTGGTATCAGCAAACTACTGAAATTTTCCAGAAAAAGTCAAAATTGAACCAAGCTGCATGTGGTGTTCTGAAAAAGATGGAGATGGCATGCAATTAGTTAACAGATGCATGGTTTTCTGAAATCCTGAGATGGACGAACGGAAAAGTGCATACATGTAAGTGATCCCCTGAAAACAATCGAGCAAGATGGGAATCTGCATACAAATGGACGTTGGCAGCCCATTTAGAAGAAATCTTTGTAAATCTGCATATTGTAGACCATTATTCAATGGTGATAAATAGGAGGCTGCAAAGTGATGTCATTCTTTTGATTCATCAATTATATTCTGGGGTTGTACATTACCATATCTGTGCTATAAACATATGCTATTTTTGATGAAAAAGAGAAAAAAATAAAAGTTATTGAAGGATTTATGTACTTGTTTAGTTTTATATTCATAATAATGATATTTCTTCAACTCATATTGTCAAAGTTGTTGATATGAATGGAGCATAATTATTATCATAATCTTAATAGCTTTATTAATGATTAAAATTTTATTAGATGATCAATTGATGTAATGTTGAAATTTTGCTGCTAAAGAATGCGATTGGGCCGTCTCAGTGATATATACCACGTAACACATCTACCTAACACTTTGCAGTTATCCGATTTCGGTTGATGCGCATCCAAATATGCTGAAATTTTAAAGTTGCACTGATGTTCATTCATTATTAAGCAGCCAGTTAGTTGTAAAAGTTTGGTTAACGACAGTGAACGTCGGGGCATGTTTGTTTGTGTAATTTCGTGGTGCAGTTTTCAAAATTTCTCATCTAAATCCACATAAACAATGATGAAATATTTTATTGTAGTGATATGACAAGCAAAATGCTGCTTTATCAGCTGCTGTTACAAATGCCATATTTAGATTCTCTTGTGTCATCAAAATTTCTTTATCGTTTGTTTTATTTACGCTCGGTAATGTCTTCCATTTATGCTTAGTTTTCCTCTAATCCACAGTTTATGTGTAAATCAAAAAATATCAAAGCATTCGGAGGCTGTTGTCTCCGTCGTCTGATATCTTTTACAACTGATTAATTGCTGTCTGTCTACATATAGTAAATTGTGCTGTCAGGTAAAGTTGAGGTGAAAATGTTATGTCGTTTTACTTTTTGTACCTACTGTAAAACTACTGGAGATTAGATATTGATTTATAGGTGTAATTTGCATTTTATGTTAAAATTATTGAGTCTTTTGTTGCTGTTCAACAATTAGTGTAATGTGTTCTATGAATACGAAGAAGAAATGAAAATACAATATATTCACAATTTTTGCTTTAATATTTAAGAATAGTTGCTTTAGACAGTTGAACATTCCATCTACTGTACGTTGTTCTAGTTGGCATGGGTATCCGTTTGGGAAAATAATTAATTATCATTAATAAATTATTTACAGTTTTAAATAAATTTTTTTTTGTTTCTAAAATTGTTTTGCACAATGGAAGTATCAGTTTAAGAATAACAACTGGTGATGCAGCCATTATTTGTTCTCAACCAGTAGTGTTATAAACTGTTTAGTAAATAAATAGTAATAAGTTAGCGTTTTCTATTAAAATAAATCTCATGGAATACTTGTAAATTTATATCATTTTTAGCAGTAACGGAACTTTCATCGTATTAGTAGTTTGCATTGTTTACAATGTTTGTTTATATTATGTATTTTATGGACAATAAAAGTTGAAAAAATTAAAACTTTTTTAATTAATTTATGTCTATCAATTAATAGTTTATGTGTGTATATATTTCCGTAAATGTTTTCTGAAATATAAATTTGTACTTTTGGTCACAATGCCTGTGCTACAGTAAGCATTCCATGTTTTCATTGTTTCAAGATTGTGGAAGTTCTACATATTCTACGCATTTAACCGCTGTGAACAACTGTTTCATTAATGCCACGTTGTTTGTCAAAGGATGTCGAAAGTGACGATTGATAGAAAAGCGAGGAAAATTTTCATCAAAGGCAATACGACTACCAGCAATGTATCAGCGGACGGTGATGAAGTAGTTGAGGAAAGAATTGTTGAAAAGTTAGTTGAAGAGAAACAAGAAAATGCAGATATTGAAAGAAAGATGCAAGCGTTGGAACGTCTAAAGAAGCTAAATTTTGATTTCAAGCCGAAGCATGGAATAAATCCGCTTGCCACGGTTCCACTGAAACAAAATCTCGTTCGTGTGGTTGAATATAGATCGGAGAGCGACCGTTCATTTGTGAATGAACGAAATTTTCGTGGATTGGATAAAGGCGAAAAATTTGATTTGAAGACTAGATCAAAAACTCCTACGGACGCAACTAGCCCACATGAACGGCGGATTTCCTCAAAGAGAGCGTCTCGTTTTAATGATGATGAGTTTGAGTCATTGCAAGAGAAGCATAATCTGCATTTAGAAATATCAAATGCTTCTGGACACATTCTCCGACAAGCTTATTTCGACCCTTCTATTTTTCCTGGCAGAAATTACTTTGATGCTCGTCAGCATGATCGTGATAAAACTACCTTGCATTCGGTATAGTAGTAGTGTCGAAAATGTTCTGTTTATGAATTGTTATATAAACGTTTGTTATAGATGATTAACAAAGCCGGGCTATTTGGCGAGTTCTGTGAATCGCCTTTTATTTCTACTCCACCAAGTGGATTTGTCGAAGCATGGCTGCCATTTGTGCCATTATCATTTCAACAATTGATTCCAAATATTGGGCCGTGTGTAGAGCCAAACTCGCAGTTCATTCCAGAGCAAATGGCTGAAATGGAAACTGAACAGCCAGTATCAAATGATGAAACAGAAGTATCAAAAGTTCTAAGTAAAGAAGATTTGGCTGCATTTCGGAAAATGCTTCATGATTTCCGAAAGAAAAAATCATCACAACTTCAGAAGAAAACTTCTTACAGTTGTGATGAGAAGACTTATTTAAATTTGCAGTCGATGAAGAATAGTCGCCTTGGTACGGCAGAATTGAAATCGATGGCCGAAGTGGCTTCGGCTGAGACGCCAAAATTACGGTGTGCAGTAACTCTGGACAAAGATCAGTCTAGGTAACAAGCAATGACAATGTTTTTAATAACAAGTTTGTATGCAAGCTTAGTTTATTGAATTATTTAAGTAAACAAAAGTTATTTTGTAGGCGACTTTATCATTCAGCCAATTTACTCGTTCCAGATTTGAAAATATATTACAGTAACCGTGAGCAGTCATACAGAAAGAAGTATATAGCAATATGAATTTTTATTATACTCTCGAGAGAAATTTAAATTGTCGATTTATTTTAGACATCAACGACATTTATTTTTTTACGGTGACCCTACCACGATTAGTATGTCTGACGGAAAGGTCGTCAGCGCTTCAAAAGGAAAAGCGCTTGAGCAGTTGTTTGAAACTTTGAGTAGAAAAGCTTCTCAGCTTTTCATAAGTAGGTCTTTTATTTTTATTTTTTAAATTTTATTGGATGTGATATTTTTGCAGTTTTTGTTTTGCTTTATAATGCTTGCCTAAATTAATTTTATATAATACATTATAAGAACCATTCATGTATTCAGTTGAGTTGTTGATTAATAGTGTAATACTTTTAATTCCTTGTTTTAAAATAAAACAAATTGTTGTTCTACTGAATGTGTGTGAAATCATGATGCAAATGTTTTGTCAATGATTTGTTTCACATTCAATTACATTAAATTTAAGATTACTTTGAAGTAAATGTTTTCATCTTATAGTAGCGCATCTATTAATAGCATAATTGTTACTTTAAAGCAGTTTATAATAGTTTTTTGTTTTTGATATTTGAAATGTGTATTAAAAAATTAATTATTATGCATGTTGAAATCGTTTTAGGTGTACCATACTATGAGATGTCACCTAGATACCAAGCATTGTGTTGCATGTTTTTCAAAGGATATTTGACTGGCGCTGTTGATAGCAGTAATCCAGATCTCAAGGATGTTTATGATGGACGATATCCCACCTCATCGAAAGACTCTCCATGTGCTGACAAATGAAGCAAAGTTTTGGTAAAACATGCTCTCGTTTCAGTCTTTATTTTTTGTTCTAAATTTTTTTTATCCTGACAAATTTTATGTAACATCATGTGCTGTGGTAAATCCTTATATTTCTATATGGCTCTGCATAGCTAAATATCTCTGAATATTGTTAAGTGGAAGACGTTTTATAGTAAAATTTAATAGGGTTTTAAAGGGAATGCATTGAAAATATTTTTGAAACGAAAATTGCAAATCAAATTAAAGATGTTAAATGTTTTATAAAATAATTGATGAAATGTTTATCGTCTGCAGTATATTTATTTTTAGTAGTTATTTGTTGATGGATAGCTCAGTATCGTCAGTGGAGGTCTCAGAATTGAATTTCAGAAATTAGGTAAATGAAATTATGTTTGCATTTTTTGGCAAACAGTGTTCATTGTGATCATTATTAAGGAGGTTGGTTTGTTGAAAGTGATTGGAAGAAAACTAATTGTGATGGAGCAGTGGTATTGGTCACTGTAGAAAGAATTATCACTGGTAATCGTGAAGTTGCGAAGAAATTTTATCCACATCCACGAAGATCCGTTTTGATGTAAATTTTAATCAAAATTCGAGTGCATTTGTTTTATTGATGAGCAAGTTAGTATATTTTACTCTTATATTGATATGTGATGTTGTATTGCTTGTGCTTTCTGATGATAATGAAAATTGTAGGTGCATTTTTATTTATTGTTTTGGAGAGACAGAATTGAAAAAGATGATCAGGGAAATGATGGAAATTAATGGTGTTTTATTAATGTTTTTGAGGCCTTGCTGAATCGCACTGTCAAGAATCAGCATCAGAGGAGTTAATAATATCTGGCATCATCAACTCAACATTTTACTGCCTCATTTTTTTTGAGGGGGGGGGAGGAGGGGAAGAGGCAACTGCATAAGAAAGTCATTGATCACGCGAGATCAACGGTTGGTTCTAGATCTGAAATTGATTCCAACCTTTATAAATATGCTCTATAATCGTTTGCATTGCATCAGCTGCTGTAAAGAGCAAGCATTGCATTATCAGCAAGATCTTATTGAACCGAAATCAGTTCATCATACACGATGAGCTAAGATAACATTGTTAAACCAAAAAAAGAAATAAGGTGATATGAATAAGGACATATGGTGATTACAGAGGTGCACTATAAATAAGTATAGCGATAAGAAAGGGTTGCCTCCAGGCATCGGTTATGCAATGGTGCATGGTAATGGTTTTTCTGGAGTATTCTACAGAAGATTCTATTTTTCTCATCTGTATAGTACTAGTAAATGAATGGCGAATACAGCAGGAGTTGTTAACATGAAACAAGCTATAAGGGATGACGAAGATATTGCACCTTCCCTTTGGAATAGATGGCATCTACTTTACAGGCATGTACGGATGTTCGTTTACGATGGAAGAAATAAAATTTTACATTCAAATCCAAAAGTAACTCTTCTCAGAAAAGGATACGTCGACTTATTAAGCTTTGAGCTTAACAGAAGCGAATATATTTTCAAAGGAAAGCGATTGCATTGGCTGCCGGTTTCTAATCCCTGGTATCAGCAAGCTGTTGAAAACTTATTGGTTTCCAAGAAATAGTCGAAATCGAACCAAGCTACATGTGGTGTTCTGAAAAAGATAGAGATGGCATGAAATCGATTAACAGATGCAAGTTTTTTGAAGCATATTGTAAACCATTATTCAATGGTGATAAAGAGGAGGCTGCAAAGTGATGTCATTGTTTTGATTCATCAATTATATTCTGTGGTTGTACATTACTATATCTGTGCTATAAACATATGCTATTTTTGATGAAAAAGAGGAAAAAATAAAAGTTATTGAAGGATTTATGTACTTGTTTAGTTTTATATTCATAATAATGATATTTCTTCAACTCATATTGTCAAAGTTGTTGATACGAATGTAGCATAATTATTGTCGTAATCTTAATAGCTCTATTGATGAATAAAAAGTTGATGTAATGTTGAAATTTTGCTGCTAAAGAATGCGATTGGGCCGTCTCAGTGATATATGCCACGCAACACAAGTACGTGACATTTTACAATTATTTAGTTAATGCTCATTCAAAAGTGTTCATGTTCACTTATGTTTATTCATTATTAAGCAGCAAGTTAGTTGTAGAAGATTGGTTAACGGCAGTGAACGTCGGGGCACGATTTATTGATTAGTATTATTGCTCGATATGTTGTATTTATAAATTGAACGACGGTATTTAAAACACGACAAGCGCTGCCCAGCATTAAGAGTACAAGAGAGAGTAAAAATATCTCAACGCCACACACACACACACACACACACACATACACGGTAGCTAAACAGCAGAATGACGAAAACGGACTGCGAAGATTTGAAGGTGGAGTCGGATATCAAAATGGGCCAATCAAATTTTGTATTGTTGTCGTGTGTGTTATCAGGGAGTAGGGTTTCTCTAATATGATCTTGTTGTCAGAATTGATTGATTAGTTGTATTGTAAACGCTTTTTGATAATTTTATTTCCATTTTATGAATGAAAGTTTAAATGAAATAATATTGTATTTATTGAATTTAACTTTGTTTTAATTTTGTTGTCATGATTGCAGTGTTGTCAATAATTGTGCGAAAGTGATGTTGTTGACCTTGACTTTCTTTTACAGTATTACATGGATGTTTTGCATTTGTTTTTCAGTTGTGGTTGATCGGTTGTTCATTTGAAGTTTGTCTTTGTTGTGTTTTTTCATTGTGAAATGTTTTGGCTTGTTTACCTTTAAGTTTGGCACCGTTTTATTTTTATAATTGAGAGCTAATTTATCGCTTGTCTGTTGGATGATGTTTGGCAAAGACCTGTGTGTGGTCGGCCGGGCATCATTAGTGAAAACTGTTCTGTCTTGGTTTGCCCGTTTCTGCGAGCCTGTCAAGCTTGTTCGTCTGTTTGAACTGTTTGACATGCATAAATTTTTCTAGGAATGCTCTGCGCCGTTACAATCAGCCGACCATCGCAATGCGGCCATTCTTGTCTTTATTAAAAGGTGCCGTCTACTCTAGTGGGTTATTTCCGGTTGTTTATCCTTCCGGCACAATTTGGTATGCCGTGTGTTTTGTTTCACGTTGGTCAAATCCGATAATTTCCTTTTTGATAAGCTGCTTTTGAATTAATTTCCGCGTATCTGTTGTCATTTTCAAGTGGCACCGTTTCAGAAAAAGAGCCATTTTTTGTTCAGGGCATTCTCTAAGCATTGTTCCGCTGCACCGATGAACCTTGCGATGAATAGTGCACGTGATGTCGATGCTTTTCGATCGTCTTCTCTCGGAAGCAGCACTTCCGTTTTTAATCCTCAGAAGGTTCTCGTCCTTTCCAAATTGACTCGTTTGGACTATGAACGAAGTGCGAATAAGAATCTCACCGAACTAGAACTTTCGCGCAAGGTACTGTTATTACTTTTCTGTCTCAGGAAGTCTGTTTGAACTAGTGTAATTTCATTTCTTTATTGTTTAAGATAAATCAGAATGGATCTGACTATGAAAAACTCGTGAACAAGCACAATACACATTATGACTTTTTGAAGAAAATCTGCCATGAACTGAGGTATCAGTTGCTATACTGTAGTATGCTTTGTACTAAGCTAGTGATTTAAATGAATTGTTTCAGTGAACGAAAAGTTGAATATAAAGTGGTAAAGCGTTGGGAATATCAATCGCAAGAAGTTGACTGGGCCGATGCGGTTATTGCAGCCGGAGGTGATGGTACTTTTCTGTTGGCTGCTAGTAAGATTCGTGAGCGATCCAAACCATTGATTGGAATTAATACCGACCCGTTGAGGTTTGTTTATAATTTACTTATATTTTGTCAAATTCAATATTGTTCTTGTATTGTAAACTTTTCTAAAAGTTTTTGAATTGTAATTATTATATCCAATTCGAAATCTTTAATTTAAAATTGTTATTCAATTCTACTGACTAGCCATGCATGAAATTTCATTTTATTATTCGCCAGAATTGTTCTTAACAGTTACACAAGTGTAGCGTAAAATGATTAACATTTGACACCTCACTAGCAAAAGAACTAAGTATTTAGTAAATATTGTTGTTTACCAACAGGAATAGCATTCAGATTATTGTAATGTTGAGAAACAGTACATATGGAATCTTATTTTTCAGAACATTTTATTTTAAATTGAGGGTTTGTGTTTTCTGAACCATAACAACTGAAATTATTTTAAAATATGTTATAAATTGTTGAAAGGCAGATTCTTTTTCATCGTACAAAGCAAATCATATAATTAAGTGTTACTGTAGGTTATTGTCTATCAAGTATTATTTTTGGTAGCTAGATTGAATTTTTTGATATGCGAATGTTTAAAAAATTGATTTTAATTCTGAATGTATTATATGCAGTAAGATTATTTTATTTTGAATATGTTTAGCTCCGAAGGTTATTTGTGCCTGTTGAAGAAACAACCCGAAGAACAGTTGCCCATTGCCTTTGAGAAACTTTTTTCCGGCAATTTTAAGTTAAAGGATTTCTTTTTATTTCAGTGAGTTTAATGTTTTTGTTCAGGTGGATATGGCGTCAACGAATTCGTATAACCCTTATTGGTGATGGAGCTTACAACGATCCTGTAGAATTGTACGACTGTCAGGTGAAATGACGATTTTTGTTTTTGTGCATGGTCAGACAGACAGACAGACAAATGTTTCAGATGAATTACCCCGAATACCGATGGGCTGACCACATGCAAGAGCACGAAAGTTCACGATTGGGTACCGAAAATTCTGTCTCAGCAGTGCATGACAATCATTCCGATTGTCCGAATGATCATGTTGGACATCGTGCACATGTTCTGCCGTATTTGGCTCTCAATGATGTTTTCATTGGCGAATCTTTATCCTCCCGGTTATATAGCTTTTTTCTGAAATTTATTTGAAATGAATTCAGTTTTATGTTTTGTTTTTAATTCAGGGTATCTTATTATGATCTCCAGGTGGATGATGGACCATCCGTGAAGCAAAAAAGCAGCGGTTTGACAGCTTGCACAGGAACGGGAAGCACTAGCTGGTATTTCAACATTAATAGACTTAGTGATCATTGCCTGAAAGATTTACTGAAGATTGGTAAGCATCAAAAGCAAACACATATTGTGACATAGATTGATCATATATTGATAATTATTGTTTTTCGGTCATTATTGTTGTATTGTAACGTTTTTAGTCTCAGATGAACTCAAGGTTAAATTACCGTATGATGACAGTAAAATTGTCAATCGTCTTTGTGATAAGTTCAATGATCAGCTTGCTTTTCCTCCCGAAACAGTCGGTATTGTTAATTTGTTTTTTTCCAATTCCTTTGTTTCTTTTTTGTTGAGAAAATATTTTTTTAGGCATTGCTTACGTGGTCCGCGACCCTATTTTCAACGAAACGTTCTTACCATTTCCATCTCGTGGGTTTGCGAAGCAGTTATTGATAAAGTCTCGCGGTTTTGATGCACAGGTTATAATCGATGGTGGTATGTCTTATGCTTTCACCTACGGTACCATGGTTAAATTGGAAGTCAATGCTCAGGATGCGTTGCAAACTGTGATTTTTCGTTGATTTGTACCGCGCAAGACTCTGTTCAACTCTTTATATATCTTTGGTTATATATAAATTTTGTTAGCATCTACTGCTGGTAAATTGATGCGTATGTCCAAGTATTATTCCACTTTCCAAAAATATGAGTAAATCTATCTATGACCTTCTTATATCTTCCTGTCGGATTCGTATTTACATCTTGTTCACTGTTTTAATGCTTTTTTCTGGTAAAGTTAGTTGCCAAGTGAGTTTTCATGCTCATCAGTTAAAAAATGATGATATGAATTATTATCATTTATTACTATACAGGTACAGCCGTAATATTTTATTGAATAAATTATGAAAAACAATTTTGGGACTGCAGAAATGGATGGAAGAGCATGAACTTTGAAAACAAAAAGTTCAATGTCTTCTTAACCCACATCATAATGCAACAGAACTGTGAAACTATCGATAATCGAAATAAAGCAGGTAATTTTTCCTGTAAACACAATATTGCTTACATTATTTGCATAATGCTCATAACTTTATAACTATGATTAACAGTACTAATTTGAATTGTATGAAAAAGATCAATTCTTTATTTTCATGATTATGCAAAATTGTACATCAGTCGGAATTTCCCACAGATACTGCGATTAGTGTAATAAAATTAAATTTTCACATATTACAGGTATAATTATTCTTAGTTCTATGTAAATTGCTGTCAATTCTTTGCTTGAAACAAATAACTAATGAAATGCAAGTGAGATTGATTTAAAACGTTCCAAATTTCAATATCATTTAGACGAACAGTACTTGTGAAGAATGACGTTTAAAAACACGGAAATTTAAATAACGAATATGCGTGATATCAATCGACTGAAAGTAAGCAAAATTTTTTTTTATTTCGAAGTGGATCTGCCAACAATGTTTGAAGAGTGAAACAAAAATCAACATCTAAATCAATCATTTGCCAAAACGTTGCTCTTTCAAAGCAAAGCTGCGCAAACTTTCCAAAAGATGCCGTTCTTGCACGTCTTTCAGCGGAGGAAGGGCGCCGAATTCAGTCCACCGCAAACTCAAAGGAGGAAATCCTGCAACCGTGACGACACCACCAAAAAACAATAAATACTCGACATCCTCAAGGCAGTGCTGACCATCGAAAAACGTTCCAACAAACTGTCTTTCGTCAAATGTCACTTCTTCACAGCATGCTTGCTTGTGTGAATATTCTTTCAACGCTTGAACTATGGAAAGTCGACCACTACGAATATCCAATATTGAACAACAAAATTTTTGACCATTCTCGTTGTACAGAGTGAACTTTCCCATCGATTCTTGAAGTAGCCATTCTGATTTTGTGCAATAATTGAGTTTTCTCTTAACCTGGTGAATCAGCTGATACCGTTCAGTTGAATTCCAAAGTCGCATCCGATAAAGTGTAACGTGACAAATACCCAGCATGGCGCATTTGCTCACCAACAACACCAACCGGTCAGTGTCATTGTCCTCTTCGTGAATCAACACAAAGCCCAAATGGGAAGGTAATTTGAAAGATGAAGGTATTTTTTCAATGAAATATCGTTTTAATTGATCGTAATAGTACGAAATTCCATTTTCAATTCGAATCCATTGTTCAAAACAGAAACGCAGAAGAATCAACAACCATAACAAGGCTATGTCAGAAATATTTTTAAACAGTCTAAAATAAGTATTATTGACCAGAAACAAATCTTCAGGAAAGGAAATTATTACCTCTTCACTTTTCCAATGCATTCTCCATTGTGCGTGCCAAGCTGAGCAACTGTTGGGCTGATTTCTAAAAGCAGAACAAGTAAGTAAATAAATCACAGCATCTAGGGTATCAATTGCAGCAAATAGTGTGCAAATCCACTATATGAGCTTATCTGTAAAATGTAAACAAATAAGCAAATTATTCATAGAACTTTAATTATATCCACGTGTTACAGTTCAGAGTACCATTCGTGAAAGTACTCTGATACTTTTGCGTCACTCCCACTTCCTTATTACGTGTTTACCAAAGGTATTATTACAAAAACTATATGACAGACTATTTATTGTCAACTGAAACCAGCAGTGAATAAATAAACATACTGCTAGTCAACTGTATAATACAAATAACAGCTGCCAATTAGTCAGAAAAGTCAAATAAACTGCCAACTTACCAATACAATCTCGGAATTTACTTAACTGCAACTTGTAGCTGAATTCAATTGAATATGGAAATATAATGCGCAACTCATTTTTCACGCTGGTATTGTTAGGGTTCGACAGTTCCGCCAGTTTTAAACGATCTAACAACAGTATAAAAATAATTTTAAAAATTAACTGGTTTCATTTATTTAGCTTGGGTTTATCTGAATGCCAGACACTACTTGAAACAAGTTCACCTGAAAATTTATGTCCCATAATAAAGGGAAAACAGTACTATTATTTAAGTAATTATAAAATTGAAAAAAAATAATAAAGCGTCCTTTTAAAGTAAAGAATATTCCAACTACGAAAAGTAAAAAACTCAGTTCATCATGCATCTGGTAAATGAAAGCAAAAAAATACATTAAATCTGCATCGAAAAATGAACTTATTTTTCAAAATCCTAAATAATACGTGGTTGAAATTACAATAAAGCGGAAACAAATTACGATAACATGCACATAACTACACTACATAAAAAAGAGAAATCCATCACCAAATAATTAAAAGTTCATCAGTACATAAAATAATTCGTAAAAACTAGTCAACATCACACAAAAAACTAAACGCACTGTCACTACTACGAGAATAATTTTTACAGTAAGAATGATATTAAAGCTTTAATAAATATATTATAATATAAAACCATATTTTTATCATAAATTTAGCTTAAACAGTTTTATTATTATTTTTTTTATTTGAATTTTTTTTTGAAGTAGCTGCAACTGATTCAGTTACACGATATATAATTTCAATCAGACATTGTTTTTAAACATATCCCAGTTCTTAAAAAAATATTTTTTTAATTTAAAATGAAAAAAATAAATAATCTGCATTTATTTTATTATATATTTTAAAATTTTGTTGTTTTCTTACTTTTTTCTATTACGGTACTTCTAGTAGTCATGTTATTTGTACTTCATTTTTAATTCCTTGGTATACGGTTCTGTTACATGACGTGTCACTGGGCGTTGTTATGTGACACGTCATCGGTCTGTTGTCTCTTGTTGTGTTATGTCATAGCTGTCGATTATGATAAAAAGCGACTGTTATAATTTAATACTGCTTGAAATTATTTTTAATAATTCTTTTTTACTTTTTCAATTGTAAGAAATTTGGTGCATGTACTTGTATTTAATACATATAAGCTTGCATTTTATCTTTGATTAATGGGCTGAAGCAGCTTCTTTTTCAATTTTATGATTTTTCTTAAATATTGGTTTTTCTTTTTTCATTATAAAGCGAACATTTTCATGATAGTGCATTTTACTAGCATTTTATAACGTTATTTGGAAATGGAAAATTTTAGTGATTTTGAACAAATGAAGGCGCATGAGGGTTGTAAATTCTTTTTATCTTGTTATTATTATGTAACATAAGATTTGCTGCTTCTTGATCATGATCACGTGTTTTTCAGAGCTGTTAATGCAATGTTAATGTTAATGCTGCGAGCATTGCACGTTTTTCATTATAGTGCGTAAATTGAAGCCTTATGCTTATCTTACTAATAGTGCAAAATCGAATAATCATTAATAACAAAGAATGTATACTAAATGTTTATCATTTACCTTGTTTGACATTTATCTGGGTTAGATAAGAGATTATTTGTTTTATTCGTCTGCTCCGCCCTGATACACGAAATGTTGTAATCATAATTTCCTTTTGACGAAAATTTTATTCTTTAATTATTAAGTACCTGTTTTGGTTGCCAAACTTCAATGTGAGAATAATTGTTGTTTAGCAATTATACAAGCATGCAGCTTTTTTTCTGACATTTGTTACGCGCAAATATTTTATTATATATCCACCAGGGTGTTTTTATATATTATATATAAGGAAATTGATATAAAAATGAATTGATAAAAATTTATGTTTATTTATTTACATATTATTACGAAACCGAATAACATACATAACATTATTGTTAAAAAAACTAACCAAATTGAATGTGCATTTTAGGAATGAAAAATTATTTCATATTAAAGTGGGTCGTGCGGTTTGCTGCTCCGTTCTAATGGCTCTATGATATTCCTGTTCTACAGTTGTGTCTCACTAATCAGGCGCTAAGAAGAACCAGTGAAAGCTTGCGACAGTTGCTGAAATGCTGGACAGTGCGCGCTATATGTACCCTACGATTCCACGAATATTTGGGCAAACTAAGAATTTGTGTGAAATATCTGCGATGGAGATAATGAATAGTTAATTTGTTTGTTCAGAAAATGGCGTAAACAGAGGTGCCATATCAAAGTCAATAAACAGATTTGGGCATGAAAATAAAAGACAGTGGAGAGAGAAAAATGCAATTTCAGTATTTGAAGTTGCATGATGAGGAAATTCTTATTTTATACGATGTTCTGATATCCGCTGTTGTATATAACAGAGAATATCTGTGGTGGTGAGCACAATTATTTATGTAGGTTGAGCACAGAAGTTCAACTATATGGATAAAATAAAGAAACGCTCGTTATTGTTGCTCTTAAAGGTAAGTGTTAAATGTTTCATATTTTATCACAGTAATGAATTCGTTTTCGTTAAGGTGTTGCAAAACGCTCCGTTGTAGTACTTTTGGTGTGACCATTGTTTTGCTGCATACAGAATATACAAGAAAACGGGGTGAACGTTTGGCCTATAAAGTCCAAAGCAAAAATTTGTTTAAAAAAAGAACTTTGAACAAAACAATGCTCATACTAACGGTATATGATCAGGAGATCAGCATTTGGCATTTGAAGAACTGGAAACTGTTGAGCAGCTTCTGCATAAGTCAGTCAAATCTCCACTATACCGTTACCGATCCAGAAGATTTCCTAGACTTCCTGAAACACGTCGTGAATTGCAGAGCCTTAACAAACTGAAATTAGCATGTCTGAAGAATAATTTTTGCTGAACCAAGGTACAGGAACCTGCAATTGGTGATCATTTTTATATGAAAAAAACAGCAGGAAACAGAGTAACAATATAAGCAACAACAGAAAGTGGCAGAATGATGTTGAGCAGTAGTTTGAACGAAGAAAATCTGCTCTTGTTCTGTACACCTTCTGGGCTCATGTTTATACGAATGAATTCGATGATATTGCCAAAATCCATGGATCAAGATGCCAGTCATCTCTCTAAGGCCTGTCCGTGGAATAGCAACTCTGTCTGTACAGAACTAGCTGTTGCATTGCAGTTAGCCCAGCCTGATATATTCAGTGCAGACAGCTGTAAGACGGGTGAACAGTGGATAATATAGCCAGAAGTCTGTAAGCAATCAGTTATTATAATAAAATATTTGAAAAAATGAAGAAATCAATTTTTGTAGATACGACCGCTGTGATGTGAGCAGGAAACAGCACTATGCTAAACTTCATTCAATTTTCTTCAAGAAGTCGGTGAGCGTTTTTCCCAACGCAACATGGTTTTACCCAGCTGCACAGAATGTTCGACGGCAGCTCTACCGAACACGAATTATACTAGTCATCGTGAGGCAGCTGTGTGAGAGCGAGACCATTTTGGTAAAGTGGATTACCGTGCGGCTGTCCCAAGCAAAGCCATAGCTTTGGTGTATTTGACCCAACACAGCCCACAGCAATAACGTTATTCTAGCTGCAGGCGCCCGAGGTTTAAAGGAAGATTTCACATGAAGAGCACCAACTGAGAGTAGTGGAATCAGTTAGGTGAGTCTGGTAGAGTTTATTCTTCGCATATGCTCTCTTCATTTCTTTCTCTGCATCTTCACGGATGAATTGGATAATGCAAAACAGATTTCCTGTTCCTCATTATGTTAATGTGTTAGCCGTTTCCTATTCCATGTCTTTATTTTCGCTTGCGCGCTGTGTGCGATCTAGTTGTCTTTAGTTATTATGCACAGATGGTTCAACTTACAAAGTTGAGGTCAATTCTGTGAATTTGAATTTATTCCTCAAATGAAATACAGTCCATTCATGCCATGGTTTGTCCTTTACATACATATGTGTTTAAAGTCACGGTATGGTTTAAAATCACATGAATGAATAGATGTCATGAACAAAGAATAAAAAATAAACTATTTTAGCATTGATGAAATCCCTGTGGGAATGAAAACTAAACATTACTACAGATTGTTAATATTTATAAGAAGTGCATTATAAAGTTTTCACATCGATATATTGTGCTAATGTTAGGTTGCATTACCTTGAGGGATTAGATATGTATGCAAAGGTGTGTTTGTAGCATTGCTTTTGTAATGGCTGTTCTTTCTGTAGATGAAGAGTAGTGATAGTAAAAATCATCAAAAAGATTTTCTGTTGAGAATAGGATGTTCTGCATCTCATTAGGAAATAAAGTATTGTATTCACTGCAAGTCATTGCTTTTGTTAATATTACCTCTGTTGTTAGCAAACGTGACTGTTTTTTCCACCTTTACTCATTTAAAAGTTTCGTATAAAAGTAGCATTGTTGACCGTGTTTTTATTGAAATTAGATATATGAAAATTGTTTTTTTAGAATTTTATACAACAACAATATTTATAATAACTGAATGCTTTATTTCAATTATAACTTTGCAATGCATTTTACAAAAAAGTGATTTATTTATAAACAAACCTAATAAAAAAAGAAAATGACAAATATAGCGTGATGTAAAATCATTTTACATTTGTAAATAAATGGGGAAAATAGAATAAAATTACGGATAATTATGATTTTCAACTTCATAAAATCGCAGTTGCATCTTTAATCTTTATAATCCGTGCTTTTCCTTGTGCTTCAAATACATCTCATAAATGCTAGCGGGTGGATCTCTTCCATTAGAATTTTCTTCAGAATCAGTTGCAATAGAATTGAATTTCTCTTCTCTAAAATACAAGTCTTCATTGCAGACAAATGTTCACTGTATAATATGCATTTCCGTGTTTTTCACAGTTGAAGATACAATGCAATGAATGAAATCATTCAACAATACTTACAATGATGTCCTCACATCTTCATTTTTAGGCAATGACAATCTCTCTAAAATATATTGAAACATTGAAAACTGTTAACAAGAAAAGTCGCACGATTAATAATGTATATATATATATATTTCATACTTTTCCGTGGAACTACTGCTGGAGTAACGTTCAAATCATTCGTGGGTTCCTGAAATGAACGAGGCAAACTATGGTCTAATTCATTTTTCTAAAATTAAATATTATCACTGCATGCGTTAATCAAAACTGAAAAGTGAACTCCAAAATTTACCACTGAAATGTTCATGTTTTTCCACATTTCAACTTCTCGCATTAATTCCAAATTTTTTGCTTTCAATTCTTCTATCTATGTAGAAAAAATAGAAAAAATACGTGAAAACAAGGAATATTATCAGCATTACCATTTTTTTCTGCTCTTTAATTATATTAATGTATTCGGTGGTTTGACGATCAATTGTTAAAATATTTCTAGTCGTGTCTGTCCGAATATTTTTTGCTCGATTCGCATATTGCAAGGTACTGTATGTTTCATCAATCGATTGAAAATTTGCACTATTGAAATAAGCAAAAATAATTACAATATTTAAACCTTTAATCAGTTCCTTTGTTAATTGTATTTTCTTTCCCTTACTTTATTGTAGCAATCATTATTGTATAGCATCTTCCACTAAGGGAGTCCTTTAAAATCCGAGTAAGCTTGCTATCCCGATATGGAACGTGAGCGCCGCGCTGAAAATTTAAAACACTTTGATTGATATAAGTTCAGTTGAATGATAATATTAATGCATTGAGTCAGTCAAAAAAAGACTTACACGTCCTTCAGACAAAGCGCTAATACAGTTGGCTAATGCCAACAGTGATCGGTTAATATTAGAACCTTCCCGTTGTCGAGCAGACATCAAACCAGCTTTCTGGCAGCGTTCTGAACCGGCTAAATCAATCATCGATAACTTTGAAAACAGAACCTCCTTCACAATTCCTGGAATTTTTGATGTCTGTTTTAACGTAACCTTCAAAACAATTGATTATTGTTATTTAAGAATAACCTGAAAGCATATCTCAATTAACCATACTTGAAATACAGCATGAGAACGGGAAGATTCTTGATTTTTGTCAGTTGGATGTTGCGTACGACGCTTGTTTCCTTCTATCAAAATTTCCGTCATTTCTTCCGTACTTTTCGGCTAAAAATAGCATTACTAAGGACAGTTGAATATAACATTTCATGTTTCATTACCGTATGATACGACAATTCTGAGATGAAAACTTCTTTGCCTTCACGTAGATTAAGTACAGGCTTATTGGGACGCAACAAATCATACACTTTTTCATTGTAAATTTCAATGTAGGATACTTGTAATTCCCAATTGTAATCTCTGTTTTCACTCTGGAGACGAAAATACAGTTCTTCAAGAGTAAGTAATATTACTCCCGGCGATGCACTTGAACCGAGCATAGTAAATGTCTTCCCAGAACCGGTGGCGCCATATGCGAACACTACATTAAATACAATATATTCTCATTTTTATTTCATTAACATCGAAATCAAATTCTGAAAACATACTTGAACAATTATGACCATTCAAAAATTTTTCCAAAATAGGTTCCATCGTCTCTTTGTAGACGATCTCGTTTTTAGCATCCATATCAAATATCCGATCAAAGCAAAATGTCAAATTTTTTGCTCTACGAGAAGTTGGATCTCTTAAATAATAACAAAAAACTTTAGTGATAGAAATATTCACAAAATTGATAAATTTTACTAATAAAACAAACATATACAATCTAAAATATTCACAATTTGTTCCTGTAATGGTTTCATACTGTAGAATATTTTGAATTCGATTAATATCTGTTATATTTTGATTCATACATACCGAATGCTTTCCCCTTTAAAATAGGTTTGCTTCACTGTATTTGATGGAGGATCAAAAAGCAGCATATGATCATCAATGACATTCACGATAGCGTTAGACGTTACACCTGAACCTCCGTATGGTCGTATGCGAACACAAACCTGAAGGAAAAAAAAGAAAATTTACCTAATTCATTTACCTGTTTCTGGCAAATATAGTACCTTGACGTTTGCAGTAACGGGCAATTCTTTCCTTCGATTAACTGAAAATGGCGTGCTTTTAACAGCAGAACGAGGCGTACGGCGCACCTAATTTAAAATTAAAAAAAATCAACCAACGTATCAAATTATTCAGCATTGGGAAACTATTTTCTGTGACAAAAATTCAGAGTAGGATTTCAAGGAAAACATACCCATGGAGAAGCAAATCTATCATCCGAAATTGATTTGTGTTTCCTCTAAAATTGAAAAAAACATTATTCATAATTTAAAAAAGGTTTTAAATTTTTATACCTTCAGCATTTGTGAATACTTCTGTTCTCTTTTACTTTGAAAAATATTTCCACGTTCAACAATCGACGAGAAACCCAAATTTAAACGAAAACAACAGATTTCTCAAAAATCTACAAGAATAAAAAATACAATAATATTCAATTCGCAAAAATATACATCAAAATCATCGTTAACAATATCATAAAGAAAGCTTCACAATAACAGATATAGTAACTCCAGCGAACAAGTGTGCTACAGTACCGGCGGCAGTGAATTTCTACCGCAAGCGTTATATTTACCTGCATTCATTTTTCTAACTTTACAAATTTGAAATTAAAAAAAATCATTCTTAAAATGTTATAAATAATTATATTTCTTATTTTAAATATTCAATAAAAAAATATAATTTAATAAATCTACTCTGAATTTTTATTTCAAATACATTATTGTCCAACATTTTATTGCGCGTTTAAACAAAGGGCACAATTAATTCAAACGTATTAGTGTGAGGCATTTTTTGATTGGTCAACTTTGAACTCGTCACGGCACCTCATCTATGTGCCCTACTTTTGCCGATTTAACGTTTGGCATTTATTTGTACGATGCTCACATTTGAGCCCTCTTTTGCGCTTCACTTTTCACGCTTTTACGTTTGTTAAATTTCTCTTATTTCTGTTATTCTTTATTTAAAAGGTTATTTTATCTTTATATAAAAGGATTTATATCTACCAAAATAAAATTGATGCAGCAAATAAATATTTATTTATGATTTATCAAATACCAATATATATATATCATCTAATGTATCATCTCATATATTGTGAAACAGTTGCTGCATCAACTCCAAATAAAGGTTCTGATATTCAATTTTAATTCTAACTCTAGCTGTATAATTATGTTCATTTATCGTAATTTTAAATTCATAACTGAAAGACATGCTGTTATTGCTGATGATGACGCTACTAATTTTATAATTCAAAATTAATTTCAAATTTAGAATAAATTTGTACATTTTTTTATCAGTAAGTATTGAAATTTAATATTTTATTATGTTAATATTTTTTTATGCTGTTCAGTTTCTTGTCAATAATTGTTTCATTATTAATATTTTCAACACCTAGCCTTGCCAACTAAAACATGGTTGTGAATGGTGAAATCACCGATTTTCAGAATCATTGCTGATATCTAGATTTTAAATGGAATTAAAATTTTTTTTCTGCAGTATCGTTTTAATATTTATTATCTATTTGCTAGTTTTGCATTTTTGTTATCCATTTCCATTTGAAAACATAAACGCAGAAGAATGCCAACATTTTGGGCCTGATTATGTACTACTATTAAAGTTTTTGACATCTGATAAAAGGTTTGATAATAAATATCTTGATCCAGTTTGATGATTACAAAATGAAATTTATTTTTTACCGTAAAATCCCATGAGAAAAAACAACGCACAACATTGTTGTTTCCTTTTTTGAAATTTAAAAATACTTGTTTATGTTATTTATAAATTTTTTCTTTTCAAACATATTTTTATTGTATTTATGCCTGCTTGGCTAGTTCATCAATATACACGCTATTGCAATGTTTGATAAATTGCAAAGAAATACTTATTTGCTACATTAACATTCCTATTAAGATAACTGAGAATTTTAAATAGCAAACAACTACTTCATATAAACCATTTTCAGAATTATAGGAGTTCTCGAAATTTGGAAATTAATAAATGCTTATCAGCGCCAGCAGCGTAAAACAGGGATTAACTGACCTAAGCATAAACAAACACCAACATGAGAATGATGAAAGTAGGACAATGTAAAAATATGTACATGTTTGGACTGATCATAGTCGACCAATCAGTGCCTCACCCTCTTGCGTCCGCCCAAGAAGTAAGTATTTATTTATTTGCTTCTGTTGTTTATCTGAAGTTTGAAATACACTAACAACACAGCACAACATACATGCTTCTTATTTAATAAATGTGAGTTAGACAATTTTACTTTTTTGATTCAATATTTGCATATTTCAATAATAATTCCTTATATAACTATTATTTTGCATCTTTGCTGCGTTTTCTTTTCGCTATTATGATACTGAAATTATCAATACAACTTTTAATCGGGATTGTATCGCTTTGCTTGCTTGCTCTCTGTGGAATGCTTTCATCGGTAACTTTGACCTGTTGTTTTTCTTTATGCTCATCAACTTTCTGATAATTTCTTACAGAATTACTGTAACAAATATTGTGTGCTTCGTTGGGTACTCTTTGAATATTAATTTATTTTCCTTTTGTTAATGTCATTTATTTGATTCATTCAAGTTTAATTGTAAAATTCACTTCAACAAAGTGTTGTTTCTTTTCAGTTCACCGAAGAATTTGCAAATTGAAAATTGCAGCAATAAGATCAACAAGAAAGTAACAAAAAATTCGAATTGACGTTTTTTAAAAAATATACATTTAATACTGACATCGTATACAGAGAAATCTACTTCTCAGAGTGGCAGCTTTAGTTTTACAGTACCGAAGGATTGTGACGTTTTAGTGCTTTCATATCAAAAAGTTTTTGATGCGTATGTATTGGAATTTTTTTCAAATTTTGTTTTTTATTATTATTTACAATTATTGTGTTTTTGTCAACGATTTTCTTTTCATATGAATTGTCTGATAATTTGATCTGATAAAAATGCACTAACACACCTTGATTTGATTTGATTAATCAAATACCATTTACTCAACGTATTTCTGTCTCATTGATGTCGGTTAAATATTAAATTTAAATTAATTTAAAATAGATGAAAAAATTAAATTATTAACTTTTCTTTGATAAAAACAAAACAATTTTTGTTAATTTGATATTTTTAAATTTTGTTATATTCTTACTTTTCAGAATACTGTAGGCATAGAATTTTTGTAATTAGTAGCTTATTTTTTTAATTCATTGGTGTACGGTTTCGTTCTGCTAAGTGGCAAACACAGAAAGCATTTGCGATTTATAAATTCTTCCATCGTGTCACAGTTGTTTATTTTGATGAAAAGCAGTTAATATTATTTGAAATGGACTTGCAAATTTCTGGTGGTATTAATTCTTTTTCATTTATATTAAATTTGTCTGGTTTTACAAGTTTGAACCTTATCCGTACTTTATTAATGTGCTGAGTAGTATCTCAAGAAATTGTTGTTTAACTTCATATCTAAATTCTTTAACTTCATCTTTTATAATATTAGTTGAACTTCTGTTTATTATTTTGTTTATTATTGAGCGAGTGCTTGTGACGAGTTTATTTATAACATTTTTTAAAATCAAGTTTGAAATTATAAATTTATCAAATAATATTTTCCAATTGTAATGTAAGATTCACTGATTATGTTAATTTTTGCTGTTATTAGAAATCCATGTAACAACTTTATTTTACGTTACAAGCAGCTTTAGTGATGCTTGCTTCTTTGAGGAAAAACCTTGCACACCTCATTTTAGCATTTCATAGGTAGCATTATTTTATTATCGTTTGTTATGAGCAGTTAACCAAGCAAACGACTTTTTATTTAATTCTTCTTTTTGTCGAAATTATTACGATAGTGTAGTTGTGTGAAGGAAACTGGATTAAAATTTTAACATAGAATGATGTTTGTTGCTCTTTTTCGATCGAGTGAAGCTAGTTTTCATTTTGAAATTTTTTTTGGTTGCTTTACAGTTACGTGCTTTCAGATTTATCATCATTTTAGTGCTTTTTAAATTGTATTGAAATTTTCGTGCAGATTATGTGTTTCTAAATCGTTTATTGGCATGAGACACCTATGTTATTATTTGCATTATAATAAACAGTTAATTATTATTTTTGTAATTAACGAAATGCAGGTATGAATTACTGTAACAAATATGAATTGATTTTTTTAATTTTTTAAATTTTAATTTTTTTATTGAATTTTTTAGCTGAACCTTTTGGGCAGTGTTACCCTGAAGAACTTGAAACATCACTGGACTCTGGTCACTTGGCTTTAACTTGTCGCTTTAATCGTTGGGGCACCTTAGTTGTAGCCGGCTGTAACGATGGTTACTTAGTGATTTACGATTTTGTCACCAGACGTATGGTAAAAAAATACGTCACCCATATGCATGCTATTACTGCAGTTAGGTTTGTACTTTTTTTTATTGTTTTTTATTTTTAAGATTGCATAATTTTTATATTTTGCTTTAGCTGGAGCCGAGATGGAAAATATTTGCTTTCTTCAAGTTTTGACGAAACAATTGTGGTCAGTGATGTAGTGGCTGGTGAAATTGTTAATAAATTTTCTATGCCATCAATTGTGAACGAAATTCAGATGCATCCAGTGAAAAAGTGCGTTGTTTTGACAATTTTTTTAAACTGAACTTTAATTTTCTAATTTTTGCACAACAATGTTCAGGGATCACTATCTCATTTGCTTTTTACAACACATGCCAATGCTGATGACCATTGACGACCAGCGTACTGTCATTCCTATAGAGACTGAAAAGAACACCACCGAAATTTCCGGTATTGTAGCTTCTTTCGACAAATCCGGAAGCCGTATAATCTGTGGCAACAACAAAGGAAAAGTAATTTTAATTTTAATTTTATTGAAGCTCAATTCAACTGCTACTTTTTAATTTAGGTGATGATTTACGAGGTGGATTCGTTATCATTAATTGCTTCGTTTGTCGTTACTGGTAGTCATCCAATTCGCACTTTGGTTGTTGCTCCTCGTGGGGAGTGAGTATCTATATATATTTTTTTCTTTAACTTTCATTTATATGCTTCATTGTATGCATTGGTGTGAAAATTTCAGCTTTTTCTTAACAAATTCCAATGATCGCATAATTCGAGTATTCACGTTGAGCACTGTTCTCGAAGCAGGTGTTGACGGTACTGTTTTACCGAATCAAAAAGTTCAAGATTCAGTGAACAGGTGAACTGTTAATAAATTGTTGTTGCAGAAGTTCTATTTATGCCTTTTGCATTGTTATTTCTGATCTGGTAATACATATATAAGAATATACTGTAAGAAATTTTAGTATCGTTATCATTCATTAGTATCGTAATTTTGTTTTCTTTTCTGGAATTTTTACTTTAATTTAGTTGAAATAAATGAAGAAATATTAATAAAGTCGTAGGAATTGGAAAATTTCTTTTGCATTTGTTGTTTTGTGGGATGAATGGGAAAATTGTTATTTTTTAATAATTTAATTTTGTTTTCCAGGACCTCTTGGAAGGTGTGTCGTTTCAGCGGTGACGCGGAATACATTTGCGCCGGCAGCAGTGGCTCGCACTCGCTTTACATATGGGAACGGAACAACGGAAGCTTGGTGAAGATTCTGCAAGGTTCGAAAGGGGAACAAGTGGCCGATTTGATTTGGCACCCGACCCGGGCGGCGGCCTTTTCCATCTCCAATGGCAAGCTGTTGCTCTGGTCGCAGAGTCCCACGGAAAATTGGAGCGCCTTTGCCCCTGACTTCAAGGAGCTGGACGAGAATATTGAATACGAAGAACGCGAGTCTGAGTTTGATGTCGAAGACGAAGATCGAAGCATTCCAGAGACTGAGAGTATGTGTCTATCCAGAGAGGAGGAGAAAGAATAGGAAAATTTGTTTGTTTGTTTGTTTGTTTTTACCCATAACACGCATCGGTTTAAGATGTAAATTGTGAAGACCAAGTCGATTTGACCGTCATTGATCAGAAGCTTTCAGAATTTGGCTACAGCAGGTAATTTTGTTCAACATATGCAAACTGTTGTTTTGTGTTATGCTTTTTGTTATCTGTTTGTTGCATTTCAGCGACGAAGATGAGATGGACTCGTTGCGTTTAATTTTAATCGCGCCCGATGTGGAGAATCCCGAAGAGACGCTTGCGGATGCGAACAAAGAGGCACCCAAGGCTGAACCAGTGCCGGCTGGCAAGAAGAAGGAACCGGCCGCGAAAGTGACCACGTCTGCATGCCGTTCAGTCAAGACCACTGAAACGAGAAGGCGCAGAGGTGGTGGTGGTCTTCTTTGTTTGTTGCACAAGTTGTACGGAATATTTTGAAACACGCTTTTCTTCTGTTTCAGGAGGCAAGAGTGGGACCGGGACCGGAAGGCGGGGCATGGCGGCCAAGCGACGCAGAGGGCCGGCGAAAGCCAGAGGCGCGCATTGAAAGCTACATTGCAACTGCTTGCTTAATTAGGCTCATGCAAGATGAGCAAATTTATTAATCTATACAGATGTATATATATATATATATAGATATGCATGTTTATTTATTTATTTATTTATTTATTTATTTGTTGTCGGTTTTAGTCATTTTCATTGCAATACATTTGATGATATCTGTATTGCAGATATCAAAGAGAAAATGTTGTACAGTAGTTGTACAGAAAAAAGTCATTGTTCTGCAAAGAAATGGTTTATTTATTGTCATTATTATTGTCGTTTTGTACACATTTCATGGACGTGGGTTTATTTATTGTTTGTTGGGATTAATAAAATTATTTTTTATAGAGAGCAACGAGAAAAACACAATCAGACGTAATACTTGGACAAGTCACTTGGTTAATGTATGTATGGATAATGAGCGTATGATATATAACTTGATCTGTTTAGCTTCAGAAGCTCGGGTGGGGGGGGTGGGAGGGAGGGGGGGATAAAGTTAATTTTACGACAAATCAACTGGCCAATTAGGCCAACTGTGGTGTTTCAGTTTTCAATTGTCAGCTTTGACTTTGAGCAAACAGAAGATCGTCTGCACGGATACACGATTTTTGGTTTCCAATTTCCGAAAGGGTCAGTTATGATCGTGCTGATTGTTCAAATAAGAAAAGCCGATCGTGCTAGAGATGAACCGCTGACCAAGGTGATTGTTCTATTCTGGCGGCAAGATGTTAACAGCACAGTTGACGTCAGCTCATCTGAAACGGTTGTATTTCACAAAAAGCAATTTGAGTTTGCTGTTATTATTATTATTGGTTTTTTTATTGTTTTTTCTTTTGTTTTTTTATAGCTCATAAATATTATATAGCACAGAACGCAAATTAGAGGAAGTAAAATAAACAATGAGAAGTGAAATAGAAAAAAAAACAAAATCAAGCATCCGTATGCGTTCTCGTGCGAGGCTATGTGGGGGCAGTTTCGATTTTTTGAAAGCGCATCTGCAGCATTTCTCAGAAAGACCAGCGGACGTATAAAATTTCGCCAACTTTTCCCGATTCACAGCCAAAAAATATCCCACACGTAATTCGTTGCACCGGGATCCACAAGTTCGAATAACTCGAAAGCTCTGAAGTTTCAGAATCAAATTTCTCACCCAGACCAGAAAGCCGACCACGTCAAATCACAAGGCTAATTGTGACTTCTTGTAAAGCTCCAAGTTCCACCGCACTACTGCTCGTCATGGTTGAGTGATTTGCTTTGCTTTGTCTTTTTTTTGTGGTTTTAGTTGTTGTTCTGTTTTGCTTGTTTTTTAGTTTAATCGAATGAAAAGATTGAGAAAACGTCTGGCTGCAGCAAGTGCCGGTGAAGAACGCCTTGAATGGGCCAACAAGGCAGAATTTCTGTTGGCCATAATTGGCTTTTCCGTCGATCTTGGCAATGTATGGCGCTTTCCATACATATGCTATCGAAATGGTGGAGGTAAATTTTATTTCAAACATATTCTTTTATCAAAATAATAATATTAATAATAATAATGATTGTTGTTGTTGTTTTTTGAATTTATTCATATTTGTCTTAATCCTCTTATTTCCATGCAAACTTTCCCACTTCAACAACTTTCATCGAACATGGTTTTCTTTGAAAAATTTGATTTGCACTTGTTGTTTCCATGAAAAATTCAAATTCAGTACAGAACAATACCCACCAATATCAGTTTGGAATGAACGATAGTAATAATATTTTCAACAATGCTTTTCCTTGCAACAGTTTGCACGTGCAAAACGTGAAATGTGTGCAACAGAAATAATAATAATAATAATAATAATAATAATAAATCCACGTTATGATTCAGCAATTTAAAAAGAAAAATCTCCATTTTTCATGAAATAAATCATTCTATTTATCTCACATGAGGAAAGCAATCAGATGTGGAGAAAATGATTTTTGCTCTTTTTTTAAAATTGTTTTCAAATAAATTATCATTTCTGCTTTTTAAAATATACGTACGATTGTTTAAATGTTTCATTTTTCTAATATAATATTAAAATTGCCAATAAAAGAGAGAAAACTTTCACTATGAATCAACAGTGCTGGCTGTTGTTGTGCATTGCCATTTTCAGTGAAATAAAATATTACGATTGTGTTAAATTTGAAAAAGTAAAATTGGTTGTAGTTTGATGGTGCATTGGTGGTATTTTTTATTTTGTATCCTTATCCACACTGATGGAAAACGAATTCAGAAATCAGATATCATTTTTCACCGGTTGGCTCTTCTGTTTGTCGATGAAAATTATGGAAAGAAGGTTTTATCAATTTTATCTTCCAATTTAGCTATGCTAACAGTGGTTTTCTTTTTCTTGATAAGTTTGCTCTACTCATCAGGCGAGTAAGTTTTCATTTCAAACGCATACGCAACAACCAATGTCACTTTATTAATTTTATCATGTTGTTGTGTTGTTGCAATTTTGACGAAATGTGATTGAAAAAATAATAGTAATTTAAAATCAAAATTTCATATGCGCACCAAATTTCAGGAGCTTTTCTGGTGCCATATTTTGTTATGTTCATCTTCTGTGGACTTCCGTTGTTTTATATGGAAATGGCATTGGGACAATTTCATCAATGCGGATGCATTTCCATATGGAAACGACTGGTACCAATTTTTAAAGGTTTTACATGTTGTTTACTGAACTATTTGACAAGTGAATTATTTATTTGATCAATTTTATAGGCGTCGGATATGCAACATGTTTGATTGATGTGTACATGGGTTGCTTTTATAACACGATAATATCTTGGGCATTGTTCTACCTTAGCAGTTCGTTCAAATGGCCTTTTCCATGGCAATCTTGTGACAACGTGTGGAATACGGAAAACTGTATACCTGACAATGCGACCGTGTCATTGGGAAATACATCCAGCAATTACACAAATGCAGCTGAAGAATTCTTCTTGTAAGTTCCAACTTGTTCGAGCAAGTTGTAAAATAACTGCAGTTGCTAATTGAAGACGAAGAGTTTTGGAAATACAAAATTCTGATGGTTTGGAAAATTTGGGCAATATCAGATGGCCCCTTCTGCTTTGCCTGCTTGTCATTTACACTATTGTTTATTTTGCCATCTGGAGAGGACCGCTCAGTTCAGGCAAAGTGAGTATTTGTGAAAGGAATTTTCCAAACGTTGCTTTCATTTCCAACAATTTCAGGCAGTGTGGTTCACTGCAACGATTCCCTATGTTGCGCTGTTCGCTTTGCTTGCACATAGCTGCACATTGCCGGGATCACAAGCTGGCATTAAATACTTCCTCATGCCAGATTGGAGCAAGCTGCTCAATATTGAAGTAACCTTTTTTTATTATCTCAGTTTTATTAGTTATTCAAACGGAAATAACATCAGTTTTTTAAAACATCAATATTCCTCAATTGCATAATTCATTTTTATCGTTCAATTTTAATGCTTAGCACATAATGCAATAACCTTTAACTTTTGTTCATGTAACTGTTTTGCAAGTTGTCATCATTCGACTGCTACATCTTACACCTAACGTGTGTTTAGAAATGTATATATATATATATATATATATATATATATATATACATTGTAGTTGGATGTGATTTCAAAGTTTTAGTTCTTCAAGTTTAACGTTTAAAAAATGTATATTGTAAAACATTTATTAAATCATCTGTAAATATGAAACTGAAAAATTGCTCTTTAATGCATTTAAAAATGAAAAATGTTAGCTGGTGTTGTGTCTACGGTTTTTGCTGAAATTGAACATTTTTCAAATGAACTTCAACTTTAGCGGTAATTCATTGGCGTTTTACTTTGTTTCAACATGTTTTACAATGCTGTAGGTTTGGATCGATGCTGCAACACAAATATTTTTTTCACTGGGACCAGGATTTGGAGTATTAATTGCTCTTGCTAGTTACAATTCAAGAAGGAACAACTTTTACAGGTTATTCCATATTTCAATGTTTATAATAAAAAATTTATTATTTTTTGTTTTTTTCTCTAGGGATGCTATTGTGGCAGGCTGCATAAATAGCTTGACGAGCATTTTATCTGGTCTGGTAATATTTTCTGTACTGGGATATATGGCCGACTGCTTGAATAAGGACATTGGCGAAGTGGCTGAAACAGGAGGTGTGAATGGTCATTCATGTGCAGAAAATGTTTCATTTCATGGTCTTCTGTCTTTTTTCTAAAGGACCTGGGCTTGTGTTTATCGTTTATCCTAGAGCTATATCAACTATGAAAGCGGCACCTGTTTGGTCTGTTATTTTTTTCATCATGCTTGTCACTTTGGGGGTCGACAGTACTGTAAGCAATTATTGTAATATTTCTTAAATATTTTGCTTTTCAAATTTCTTTCACAGTTTGCTGGTTTTGAAGCAATTCTTACTGCTTTCTGTGATGAATATCCTTCTGTTCTTGAAAAAAATCGAAAACTATTTGCAATGTTCTTCATGATGGCCATGTTCTTCTTTAGTTTGCCAACAGTGACTTACGTATGCACTTGGAAGGTTTCTTTATCAGTTGATTATTTCTTCTCTTTTCAAGGGAGGTAATTACCTTATTGAATATCTTGATCACTATGCTGTCAGTTATCCAGTGTTAATTGTTGTCATGGTAGAAACAGTAACAATCAGTTATATATATGGTACAGTAGACAAAACTTGTTTTGCAATCTGTAAGAATTTTAAAAGAGAAAGTTTCAGGAATTAAACGATTTTCAGCTGATGTGAACGAAATGCTGGGCGTCGAACCTAGTCGCTTTTTGAAACTTTGTTGGCTTGTAGTTTGCCCGGCAATTGTTTCCGTAATGACATACACTTGTGATAGCATTTTTCGCAAATGACAATTAATTCTTGCCTTGTTTAGATGATTCTCATTTTTGCCACTGTACAACTTAAGCCACTGACCTTGAACAATTATGAATATCCAGAATGGTCTCTGATATTGGGTTGGATAATTCGGTTGTCATCTATTGTTTGCATACCGTACGTACAGTACATATTTGTTTTCATGATAAAATGATTTTCCTTGTAGAATTTGTATTATTCAAGCGTTGGTTCGAGAAAGGGGATCATTAAAATCAGTAAATTATGAAAAAATGATGATTGATAAACTGTGATTGCACCTTTTTCCCATGTTTCAGCGTTTACACTGTCTGATGGTACCGTCACAGCTACCGGCCACATCACTGCGTAGCATGGACTCGAAAGATTGTGCAAACTGTTCCATGGATAAACGACACTTTTCGGAAGTTGCAGTTTAAGTTCCTCCGGATGACTCCATTTTTCATAATTTATTTAGTTGAAAATTTTCAAATATTAGCTGCCAATGATTAGCTCGCTTTTGGAAAAAATTATGTCTCTATTATTAGCACGCAAAAAAACAAAGAGAACTGGCATGCGGTGTGTGATGAATTTGATAAGAGTTTTGCGTAAAGTTGAACGTTTTATAAATTTCGTAGCTGCAGAGTGAGATTCACAGCTAGTTAGTCATGCAATAAATTTCGCAGTTTAATTTTTTCAGTTATCAATCTCAAAATGTAAGCATTAAATACAACATTTTTACAAAAGTGACACTATTACACGGGCGGAGAAGTGAAGAGCTAAGATTTTCATTTGCGCGTTGAAATTAATTCCCCGCCAAGAAGTTGTTATACTTGCCAACAAACATGGGCGTGACATCTCTCAGAGAAGAAGAAGCATTGTCATCCCTCCTCCAGGACAACAGATTAGCAGACATCCATTTCGCGGAAATGAACAACACTAGATAGCGAAAAGTCAGTCGTTCTGAACGTTGAGCAAAAGCACGTTGCCTCTGCGAAAGACGCCTGCATTCACAGAAGTTACAGTTCTTCATTCATAGATTGTTCTGCTTTATTTTATGCTTTATGGTTGAATAAATCTTTGTCCTGCACTGACGCTGAGGTTGACACTGCTGACGACGAGGATTACATTTAGATTCAACAAGATTCAAAACAATTGTCACCATGACCAAAAACTGAAGCACTTCATCCAGAGAAGAGCGATTCCCATGGACAATATTTGAAGTGTTCGAAATGTTGTTCACTAATTCAAACATCTCAATTGCGAAATGAAGAACAAAGTGTGATGCTCAGTTCCTGCTGTGTCAGCAGTCATATTAGCAATTGCCAATATCCACAGAACAAGCATCATCAATAGAGAAATTCTTTCGTTTTATTTCATTACCATTAATATCATATTTTCAGATTATCTTTTTCAGGTATATGTCAAGAAATACGCCATTCAGAACGGTGCGGACAGGTTTATAGTATTTCTCCAATCTTTCTGGTCGATTCAAATTGTGTTTTCGTTAAGTTTTGGAAGAGAATATTTTCTCTGAAAATTTAGAAATTTCCTGGGCTGTAGGTTAAACTGATTTTCGAAAAACGGCGAAAACCTTTTTCTCACATTTTCGACATTTTTTTGTTCGTCAAACATTTACATAGATGTCTTGTAATGTTATGCAAAGTTTCATCGGAAACTGTCCCCTAATTCTGGAATAAATGGCCTCTAAATTTGCCACTTTGCCTATGTTAATGCACAGGAAATTTGCATGTCTGTACTTCCGTTCAACGGAACCAGAGATTGTCACTTTTCGCACGCCTAGCATTTACCACGTGGAATATATTATATTTCTACCAATTTACTGTTTTGTAACGATCAGTTGGATGAATTTAACAACAGACTGCTGTTACATTTCCATTAATGATTGCTAACCACAACGTATGCATTGTACATCTTTCCTTTCTCAAAAAGCCAACATTTCATGGAATGCCACCGCTTTAGTGTTCATTAAGCTTTTCATATATAGCAAATGTGTCGCTGTTGGAAATTATCGATTGTATGATGCTCTGTATAATTAGCCTAAAGGATAGAAGGAGGCGTTGAAAATAAATTAGAATTGCAGTGACATTCAATAAATTCACTAACCACGAGAGATTAATCACCTTATGCTTGGTAATTCATGGAAATGAAAACGTATCCAACAGTTAGATCACCATAACTACTGCCAGGTTTCTCAAAAAGCGCAAGGAATTACAAAAAGCTTTCCTGATAATTGCAAGCAGCAGCGTACCATTTAGAAGGTATGTAAATTTTGAATAAACTGCAACCAATGATTTTTTGAGAAATTGGAAAATTTTCCAGTTTCGGCAGTTGACATTAATAAAAAGGCAAAATGGTATATTGCATGGAAATTCCGTTCTGATCAGATAATTTTGGATAATATTAATCTCTAAAATGTAATCAATCAACACATTTATTGAACAAAAATTTTAATCTTGAAAACTTTTGTAGGGTTTAAAAAACTCAAGTACAACTGTTATTAAAACAAGTCTCTCTAATTATGGCGTAACAGCATTGGGAATTTTGCGGAAAATATTATGAAAATACTATAACACGCACAATCGCTGAAATTTCACTTTGTACTTCCAATTATTTCAGCATTCTTAAAATCCTTAAAAAGGGCAAAAATTTTTGTTAATTAGGACTTTCTTTGATTGCCATACTTTTATATAGATAAATAATAGTGTTTTGGTAAGTTCGAACCGAAACTACCAGTTGTAGCGAAATGAATTTAAATTGCGTTTTGGCCATGACAATAGATACCAATTCGATCAGTTTTTTCAAGATATCTCCGGATGCAGGCAACGATGAGACATCCGCATGCACACATTCAACTTTCCTCATCGTTTACGATCGATTAACACACATTATGTCCATTTTTGCAGAAATACCATTTTATCAAAAATTTCAAAGTTTTCTGAACTATAATCAATTTCATTAATTTTTGAAGAAAAAAATTTTTCTCCAAAATTTCCATATTTTCTGATCCATAGACTGGCTCGTATTGTGAAAAACGGCGAAGAACTCCATTTCATAATTTCCATTTTTTTGATTGCTATATATTTATATTGAAAAGTTACAGTGTTTCGCAGTGTTAAAGCGAAAGCAATTGAGTAGTAGTGGAATAACTGTCCTCCAAAGTTCCCATGCCTATGTTAATACATAGCGAAGTTTTCAGTTTTTTGAAAATCTCTCGAGATGTATTCCACCAGGGAGGGCGGGAATATGCACATTGTACTTAGCAAATTGCTGTGAATCGATTGATACCCATTATGTCCATGTTTGTGAAAAAAACCTTTTTTCGAAAATTTCAAAATTTTCTGAGACTTGCTAGATTTGCGAAAACTTGCGATTTTCAAATTTTGAAGTTTTTTTGATTGCTATATGATTATATTAATAAATTGTTGTGTTTTTGAAATTTTCAGCGAAAATAATGCAGTAGTTATGGAATAAAAGCCGCCCAAATTTCGCTTTGCCTATGTTAATACATTGGGAAGTTGGCCGTCAATGATTCTCTTTCAACCGAACTTTCACTCTTCTGTTTGTTAAATAGCAGACATATCTTGGAACGAAATCCCCATTACCATCTTTATAACTCATTATCCTTCTCACTGATACCCAAAGTTTGGCGTGTTTAATTTAATTTCGTAATTTAACAATGATGAAATGGCGCTTTGCATAAATATTAGGAAAACTATTACTCGGGGGTGAAAGGTTATCACATATGCAGGACAGTGAAATGTAGTGATCATTCTTATCAAATTAATCTACTCATGTTGGGTATTTTTTGATTCTTCAAAGTTATAGACCAGTAAGTACAGTATACCTTATTCTGTTGTTCTCAAAATGTTGGTCGTTTTGTGAAATAACTGTATCCTACGTACCCGCAGTAGTTTTTTTTTCAATAGTATGCAATTTTCTACAATTCCGCAATCGGTGATTTTTTGAGAAATTTGATAAATTTCCCTTTTTGGGCATTTGACATTTGTAAAACAGAAAGTCCGTCATATTGCATGCACGTTCCTTTCTAGTCTAAAAATTTTGGATAATTCTTATCTGTATAAATTGTAATTAATCAAAACATTGAATGAACAAAAATTTTAACTTTTAAAGTTTCTGTATGGCGTAAATGATATTCAGGAACAATTGTAATTTAAATAAATATTTCATTTTGGCGAAGAATATTAATAATTTTGTTAGAAATATTAATAAATTAATTTTTTATGGACTATTCTCGAGGTTTCAGTTCTTATTCTTTTTTATTTTGGCACCTTTAAAATCCTATACAAGTTTTCACTTTTTTTCTTATAACTGAAGAAATAGGCTGTCAGGAACGGTTTGGATAAGTTTGTTGCAGTCCAGTGATAATTCCTGATCGACATAAATCAATTTCCTTAATTTTTAGAGAAAAAAAATTTTCTCGAAAATTTCGAATTTTCGTGGGCTAAAGACTTGCTTGTTTTGTGAAAATGGCAAAAAACTTGTTTTCCAAATTTGGACTTTTTTTGATTGCTACATTTTTATATTGATAAATTATTGCGTTTTTGAAAGTTTTAGCGAAAACAAGCTAGTAGTTATGGAATAAATGCCGTCCGAACTTCGCTTTGCCTATGTTAATACACAGCGAAGTTGTCAGTTTTTTAAAAGTATCTCGAGCAGTATGCAACCAGGAAAGATATGAATACTCTCATTGTATTTCTCAAATTGTTCCAAATCGATTGATACCCATTATGTCTATTTTCGTGAAAATAACGTTTTCTCGAAATTTTCGAATTTTTCTGAACTATAGACTTGCTTGTTTTGAGAAAAACGGCGAAAAATGTTTTTTCGAAATTGAGACTTTTTTTGATTGATATACCTTTATATTGATAAATTATGGTGTTTTATAGATTTTGAGCTCAAACTAAAAATTAGTTGTGGAATAAATAGCTCCCAAAAGATCGCATTGCCTATGTTAATACACAGGAAGCTTTGTCAGCTTTTTAAAAGTATCTCGAGCAGTATGCAACCAGGAAAGATATGAATACTCTCATTGTATTTCTCAAATTGTTCCAAATCGATTGATACCCATTATGTCTATTTTCGTGAAAATAACGTTTTCTCGAAATTTTCGAATTTTTATGAACTATAGACTTACTTGTTTTGCGAAAAACGGCGAAAAACGTTTTTTCAAAATTGCGACTTTTTTTAATCTATATACCTTTATATTGATAAATTATGGTGTTTTATAGATTTTGAGCTCAAACTAGCCATTAGTTGTGGAATAAATGGCTCCCAAAAAATCGCATTGCCTACGTTAATACACAGGAAGCTTCCCAGCTTTTTTAAGATTTCTCGGAAAATAATCAATTATGAAGGGTGTGGATACTTTTATTGTATTTGAAACTTTGTTCCGAATCGATTAATACCCATTTTGTCCACTTTTGAAAAATCAAGTTTTCTTCGAAATTTTCGAATTTTTCTGAACTACAGACTTGCTTGTTTTGCGAAAAACGGCGAAAAATGTTTTTTCGAAATTGCGACTTTTTTTGATTGATATACCTTTATATTGATAAATTATGGTGTTTTATAGATTTTGAGCTCAAACTAGCCATTAGTTGTGGAATAAATAGCTCCCGAATGTTCGTATTGTCTTTGTTAATACACATGAAGCTGTTCAGATTTTTCAAGATTTCTCGAGAAACATAAAACTACGGAGGGCGGGAATACTCACATTGGATTTAGTATTTTGTTCCGAATCGATTGATACCCATTTTGTCTTCATTTAAAAAATCAAGTTTTCCTCGAAATTTTCGAATTTTTTTGAACTATAGACTTGCTTGTTTAGCGAAAAACGGCGAAAATATTTTTTTTCAAAATTTCGATTTTTTTTACTTCAATACTTTTATATTGATAAATTATCATATTTTGCAAAGTTTCAACGCAAACTGCCCAGTAGTTGGGGAATAAATGGCCGCCAAATTTGGGATTGCATAAGTTAATACATTGGGATGTTGCTCGTCAGTAATTCTCTTTTATCCGAAATTTGAGTCTTTTCTTTGTTACATAGAAGACATTTCATGGAATGGGGTCCCCTTTACGATCTTTATTACTTAATAACATTCTAATTGATACCAAAGCTGTGGCTAGTTTATTTTAATTTCGCTATTTAACAATGATGAAATGGCGCTTTGCATAAGGAGTGGGGAACGAATTAGCCCGGGGTCAAAGTTAATCGCATATGCTAGGATACTAAATGTATTGCTCATTGATGTCAAATTAATCTCCTCGTGTTGTGTATTTTTTTGATTCTTTAAAGTTATCCACTAGTAAGTACAGTATACCTTATTCTGTTATTCTCAAAACGTTATTCGTTTTGTTCAATAATTTTATCATGCGTACAACAAGTAGCGTTTGTTTTAAATTTATCCAAATTTCCAATATCCCGCAATCGATGACTTTTTTAGAAATTTGATAAAATTCCCGCTTTGGGCATTTGACATTTGTATAACTAAATGTCCAGCATATTGCATGCAAGCTTCGCTGCAGTCTGATAATTTTGGGTAACCCTTATCTGTATATATTGTAATTAAACAAAACATTCAGTGAACGAGAATTTCAATGTTTAAAGATGCTGTAGAGCGTAAATGATATTCAGGAACAATTGTTATTTAAATAAGATTTTCATTTTTCCGAAAAATATTAAAGATTCTGTTGAAAAACTTGTTAAAATAAATTATTATGCACACTGTTAAAAGCTTTACTTCTTATTTTTTTCATTTTGGTACCCTTAAAATTCTATGCTTGTTTACACATTTTTTCTAATACCTGACGAAATAGGCTGTCAGGAACTGTGGGAATAAGCTTGTTGCAGTTCAGAGATAATTCCTGATCGATAGAAATTAATTTAATTAATTTTTGAAAAAAAAATTTTTCTCGAAAATTTCAAAATTTTCTGATTTAAAGACTTGCTTGTTTTGCAAAAAATGGTGAAAAATTAGTTTTCAAAATTTGGACTTTTTTTATTGATATATCTTTACATTGCTAAATTATTGTGTTTTGGAGAGTTTTAGCGAAAACAATCCAGTAGTTGTGGAATAAATTACCTCCAAATTTTGTTTGACTATGTTAATACATGGTGAAGTTGTCAGTTTTTTAAAAATATCTCGAGAAATACGCAACGAAGAGAGGTAACGATACGTTCATTGAACTACGCTCATGGTTTCCAATCGACTAATACCCATTATGTCCGCTTTTGAAGAAAAAGGTATTTCTTGAAAATTTCGAATTTTTCTGAACAATAGACTTGCGAGTTTGCAGAAAATGGCGAAAATCTTGTTTTCAAAATTTGAATTACTTCTGATTGCTATATGTTCCTATTAATAAATTATTGTGTTTTTGTAATTTTCAGCGAAAATAATGCAGTGGTTGTGGAATAACAGCCACCCACAGTTCGCGTTGCCTGTGTTAATACATTGTAAGGTTGTCAGTTATTTGAAAATATCTCGAGATGTATTCAACCAGGGAGGGCGGGAATATGCTCATTGTACTTGGAAAATTGTTCCGAATCGATTGATACCCATCATGTCCAATTTGGTAAAAATCACTTTTTCTCGAAAATTTCGAATTTTCCTGAACCATAGACTTGCTAGATTTGCGAAAAATGGCAAAAATTTTGTTTTCAAAATTTGGAGTTTTTTTTATCGCTACATCTTTATATTGATAAATTATTGTTTTTGAAAGTTTCATTGATAACAATCCAGTTTTGGAGAGTTTTAGCGCAAGAAATTCAGTAGTTGTGGAATAAATGCCCTCCAAATTTCTTTTTGCCTATGTTAATACATAGTATAATTGTCGGTTATTTAAAAATATCTCGAGCACTATGCAACCACGAAGGCCACCAATACTTTCATTCTATTTGGCAAATTTTTCCGAATCGATTAATATCCATTATGTCCATTTTTGTGAAAATCACTTTTTCTCGAAAATTTCAAAATTTTCTGAACTATAGACTTGCTTGTTCCGCGAAAAATGGCAAAAAACGTTTTTTCACAGTTTTGACCTTTTTCGCTTACTATACTTTAATATTGATAAATTAATAGTATTCTGCAGAGTTCCAGCGCAAACTGCTCAGTAGTTGGCAAATAATGGGCCGATAAATTTGTCATTGCCCATGTTAATGCATTGGAAGTTGCCCGTCAATGATTCTCTTTCAACCGTACTTTTAGTCTTTTCTTTGTTGCATAGCTGACATATTATGGAACGGGATCCCCATTACCATCTTTATTACTCATTATCCTTCTCACTGATACCCAAAGTTTGGCTAGTTTAATTTAATTTCGTAATTTAACAATGATGAAATAGCACTTTGCATAAAGATTGGTAAAAGTGTTACCCGGGGGTGAAAGTTAACCGCAAATGCAGGGAAATTAAGTGTATTGCTCATTCTTATCAAATTAATCTACTCATGTTGGGTATTTTTTTGATTCTTCAAAGTTATAGACCAGTAAGTACAGTATACCTTATTCTGTTGTTCTCAAAATGTTGGTCGTTTTGTGAAATAACTGTATCCTACGTACCCGCAGTAGTTTTTTTTTCAATAGTATGCAATTTTCTACAATTCCGCAATCGGTGATTTTTTGAGAAATTTGATAAATTTCCCTTTTTGGGCATTTGACATTTGTAAAACAGAAAGTCCGTCATATTGCATGCACGTTCCTTTCTAGTCTAAAAATTTTGGATAATTCTTATCTGTATAAATTGTAATTAATCAAAACATTGAATGAACAAAAATTTTAACTTTTAAAGTTTCTGTAAGGCGTAAATGATATTCAGGAACAATTGCAATTCAAATAAATATTTCATTTTTGCGAAGAATATTAATAATCTTATTAGAAATATTAATAAATTAATTTTTTATGCACTATTCTCAAGGTTTCAGTTCTTATTCTTTTTTATTTTGGCACCCTTAAAA